>JBBBDQ010000776.1:5000-200000 GCA_037127315.1 Ascarosepion bandense
AATATTTTTATATCATTTTTCATTTTTATGTCTCCATTGAATACGTAGCCTTCTAATATATGTAGGATTGGAATATGATGGATGAATTCTTATGGTGAATGAACAAAATGTAATGTGTGTTTGGGTCGTGAATCGGATTAGCCACGTCTATGGTGGAAAGTGTTGACCAGCCTCACTCTCCACCTATTTCGGCCTTGTGCCAAAATTATTTTATCTTTGCAATGATAAATATCTACGTTTTGTGAGTGAGGAGACTTATCTTTCACTTTACAGACTTCCCCCCCCCCACTAAGACGAAAAGTCGCAAGCTTATCACTATTGCATTATTGAATTTTGATATGAACTCTCTACTTTAGTACCAACAGTTCAGAGCTTTACAATTGGTCCGTCCCATGCCATTTCCACGGAGCCGAATCACTCATTTTCGTCTGTATTTTAAATGGAAGTAAACTAATTCAGTGGTTCCTAAACTTACTCTCGCCTCAAATTTTATGTGATTAAAAGGAAATTTAAAACAAAAAGTGAGTTTAAAAGTATAACCGTTTATTCAAGGTCAGAACTTTATCATTGATAATTCTTCTGGAATTTGCGGACCCTTTTTATTATACTCTTAATATTTGATATAATGAAAAAAATCGGTCAATAATTATTTATAAATAATGATACTTAGTCTCATACATGGAATTAAAAGTAATTCGTAATATTTTACATTTGTTTTTGGCTTATAAATTTCTTGAAACTGTTTCTAAGACTTTGATTGTTTTTTAATCATGCCACCTTATTTGCTATCTTCTGTCGCACCTATGAGGTGCGCCACACCGTTTGGAAGCTTGTTCCATATGCCTTGTCTCTTCCGGACGTAGGCGATCATGGACTTCCACGTCTCCCTTTCCCTGGTGGATCTTAGCATGCTTTCTCCTGTGACACCACACAATCCCCGCTCTGCCATCCACCTGCTCAGGCAATTCAAATAGTGGCTTTCCCCCGTCTCTTTTCCCCTCTATCTAGGCTGTTAGTATCAGGTTCTTCAAGCCCTCCTTCCTCATACATCTACAAGGAACTTCAGCTGTCTTTTCCTGGTGTTCAGTATTAGTTACCATTTCGTTTCCATCCATTCCAAAACCTCATCATTGCTCACATGCTCGATCCATGATATTTGCAGTATCCTTCTGTAGAACCACATTTCAGCTGCTTTAAGCTTTTTCTTTATTTTTAAAGACACTGCCCAGGATTCACTGCAATATTGAAGAACTGACATCACATAGCAATCTAGTACTCTCTTGTGAATGTTTTCTGTCTCTTAATACTTTACTCAGCTTCTAGAAGTCGTCTTTCACAATACCAATTCGGTTTCGGATCTCTGTATTGCACTTTCTGTCTCCTGTTAGAATAATTTGCAGGTACTTAAATTTTTGTGCCTGCTTGATTTTAATATCTCCCAACTGTATTTGGCATTTTGGGTTGCTCTTTTTGCTAATGACCATGCATTCGGTTTTCTTGCAGTTTATTTGTAGTTCTTTTTCTCACTCTCTTCAGCTACCTTATGTAGGAGGTTTTGTAGTTTCCTTTCCGTGTCTGCAATCAGCACTGTATCTTCTTTGTACCGTATGTTATTCAAATTGTGACCTCCTATTACAAATCCTAAGATAACATCTATGGTCCTCAATAGTCTCGCTGTACAAGAATACTAAATTTTAAAGCAAGTGTCAATTGTTATCTATTCGTATTCTAAATATGTTCAGTTCTTACTGCTTCGCTTCATATGACAAATTCCATTTACCAAGCTCACTAATTGGAGTAGATTTCTTCTTCTATGTGCCCTGTCCCTTCAGGGCGTAGGCGATCATGGTTTTCCACGTCTCCCTATCCCTGGTGGCTCTTAGTATGTTTTTTCCTGTTACACCTCGCAACCTACGTGCCGACATCCACCTGCTCAGGCCCTTCAAATATGTTATTCGCTGCCTTCCTCTGTCCCTTTTCTCCTATTTGGCCTGTCAGTATCCGGTTCTCCAAGCCCTCCTTTCTCACTGCGTGTCCCAGGAACTCCAGTTGTCGCTTCCTGATGCTCAGTATTAATTTTCTTTTCGTTACCATTCTTTCCAACACCTAAGCGTTGCTCACATGCTCGGTCCACGATATCCGTACCATCCTTTCGTAGGACCATATTTCCGCTGCTTCAAGTTTTTTCCTCATTTTCGATGATATTGTCCAGCATTCACTGTCGTATTGAAGAACTGACATCACATAGCAATCTAGCACTCTCTTCTTTGTTTCTAGCCCCTTCAGAACCACGTGTTACTCTTTATTTCTGACCAGAGTAAATATGTTTTATATTAGATAATTTTTAATACATAAAATAGTATTTCTATTAATTGGATACTGAAGATTTCGAACACCTTGTTTTCAATGTTCTGTTCGTGCAAAATGGACGGTCACCAAGTCTGTAGTTAGCAGATTCGTGAGTTTTGAACTAAAATATACACTGTAAAATATTTTGTTTTTAAGATTAATATTCTCTCCTAGATTAAGTGCATTAACAGGATTTTCTATTTTTCTGTAAAATGATACAGAATTGTTTATGCAAGCGTGTATATATATATATATATATATATATATACAATGTTATGGGCATCTAGATTTTGTTTATTAGCACCAAAAAAGACCCCTCTTTATATTTATTTAAAAGATGATTTTTTAAAAACCAATAAATCTCACAATGATCAAATTTCCTTTCTAGTTGTGTTTTATACTAGAACATTCTGCGTTTCTCTTTTAGAACCAAATGAATGGTTTAATCGTGAAGCATTTGTTATCGGAGCCCATGTTATTGTCCAAAGGCCTTCGGCGAAAACAGAATAGAATACAAATGTAAGTAAATAAATTAAAATAATATAAAAATAATGTTCCTCTTCACCGATCATGCCAAACTTTGCTTAACTTTCATTATTCAAAAGAAGCCAAGATTCGAATACCACCCACCATATCCCACAGAATGAGATTGACGCATGGGTAATCGATTACAGAACAACACAGGCGATTTTCGCATGGGGGCGTATCTTTGTCTACGTCATAAACAATTTAGATTTATATAACCTCAAACTAGGATCATCTTAAGAACGCCACCCCCATAAGAAAAAGCAAGGACAAACAAATAAATTGATGATTCTTCAATATCTTCCATTTTGAATTTTTCTACAAAGAAACTGAATTAATTGAGAAATAGCGTCAAACTTAATATGAAAAACATGCGAAAATATTTTCATTTACTTTATATATACATAGATCACTGGTGCCCCCTAGGTTCGAATTTGCACGAGATACTAGACTAGCAACTAGATCCCACCCTTTTACAGTGAAACCGATAAAATGCAACCGCAACTTCTACTCCAACAGTTTCTTTTCTCGCACTTCCCGACTGTGGAATTCCCTTCCACATGACTGCTTCCCCAACGGCTACAATCCCCAGGAGTTTAAATGTAAGGTCAATAGACACCTCCTAACAACCTAACTCGCTTCCATTCTTTCAGACACTCTTCCCACCCACCCAACTATCTATCACCCCCCTTCTGACATTTCCTATATCTAACCACTCTTTCTATTTGTCTTCCCCTATAGCCCCAAGCGCAATAGTGGCGTTGGAATGCCTTGCTTGGGGTGAAATGATTATATATATATATATATATATATGATTATTCGAATAGTAGCCAGGATCGAATTGTGGAAAATAAAGTTAAGAATATATTTCGCCCAAATTGTAAATGGAAGTGTTTTGATAGGGATTCAAACTATCAGCTAAATTCTGTCCACGTGACGAGAACTTATATTGAATCAGTAGAAAATATGTTACCACCTCAGCCATTTCCTTTTTGTCAATTTCAGTTTCTTGGTTAAAGTTTGGAAGTTGGACACCTATCATAATATGTCTCATTGATCTGCTAAATTAAACTACAAATCGTTGCAATATAATGAAACATTGAAATTGACTGTGTTTAGATTTGTTTGGCAAAATACCACAAGTCCTAAGTATCCAATAATGATCGAACGCACTCCAACAGGAATTATCTGTAAGGGATTGCTTATCTCTTTTAGATGACTAAACATCTTTTTGGTTTAATATACTGTATTTTATATATTATTTGATACACTGTATTTATTAGAATTGTCATTGGCTTTCTACACTCCCCAAGATCCACAATCGTCATTATTTTATATAGGTAATTTTTGGAGATTAACGTCATTCTATATAGCTCATTAACATCAGGAAGAGACAGATAAGAAAAGAAAACCTGGAACGTTTAATAATCACAGAACGGATAGAAGGCAAGTAAGAGGAAAAAAGCAGTGCGAAACATAGTTGATAATCCTGAAAAAAATGGATGGACGTTAACAAGATAAAAAAAAACCAAAACTCTAAGAAATGACTTCCGTAAACGAGTTTATCGATCAACGCATTTTAAGCCGAACACTTAAGTACAAATATAAACCATATATATTTATATAAAAATTCTACAGTGAAACCGATAAAATGTAACCGCAATTTCTACTCCTCAGCTTCTTTTCTCGCACGTCTCGCCTGTGGAATTCTTTTCCGTATACATGCTTCCCCGACTGATACAATCGGCAGGCATTTAAATATAAGCTCAATAGTCATCTCCTGTCTCACTAACTCGCATCCTTTCTCTCAAGCTCTTTTCTCCATCCACTCCATCTCACCGGTATTCTCATGCTTCTAGTGCTCTCTGCGATTAATATATATATATATATATATATATATATATATATATATATACACGAGTTTACCCCAGCTGTTAAAAATGACGGCAAAATATTTGAAAGGTTTATTAGCAGTTTTCTCAGAGGTTAACACATTTGAGTGTGACGGGAAATAATACATATACATATGAAAAAAAAAAAAGAACAATAACTTTAGGATCCAGAGTTATCCGACATTTACTTTTTAAAAAAATACCCAATACAGCATAAATTGTAGAGCCCTATATATATATATATATATATATATATATATATATATAATATTAACTATAGTAATAACAATACCAGTAGCAACAGAACTAACTCTGTCGAAACAAGTATTAATTAAGCTATGATTTAAATCGTCTTGTACTACCCACCGAGAACGAACTCGGAGGAAAAAGAAGGGGAAGTAAAAAAAGAAACAAACGAAGTACATGAACAAGAAGTCAAGCACTTGTAAGAAAGAAAAAACCCTAAGAAGAAAACCCTAACACTAAAGCGCTCAATACGAAAGTAGACCAATTAAAGACAGAAAGTCTAAACAAGAGCCAACCACCTACCACGGTTTCGCCCTACGGCTCGTCAGGGAAATTGGCTCCCTAAAAAAAAAAATAGGGACAATTTCCCTGACGAGCCGTAGGGGGAAACCATGGTAGGTTGTTGGCTCTTGCTTAGATTTTCTGTCTGTATATACATATATATATAAGCACACTCAAAAGTTTTAACAGACAGTTAACCGAGTCGACGCTGCCTTGCTATTGTATCTGACTATGAGCGTAATAGAATGGATATATATAAGTGGGTGTTAATGTTAGCCATAAATTGAACCATGAGGAAGAGATTAAGCATAAAATAGATGTAAACAACAGGTACTAACGAGATGAATCGAAAGGTCACATTTGTGACGTCTCCAAGAAGGTCACAGTACAGCCCTGGTGTGATGTTTTACATTTTTATTCAGAAAGAATATAAGGTGAGCCGTAACCATTGTCAATCGACCCAAGACTGGTCAACTCATCTGTCTCCGTCATCGTCTAAGCAGCAATTGAATGCTCTGACCAACAGGCTCTCATGACACTCAAAGTCTTTAGGAGGTTAGATTGATTTCTTCAAATAGAGAATCACCTTCTCCATCTGCATATCATCAGTTTTTCTTCATGTGCTATGCGCCTTCAGGACGTAGGCGATCATGGACTTACACTTGGCTCCGTCTCTTGTCGTTCTCAATATTTTCCCTCTTGCTTTCTCTTCCAAACCCCGATCCATCATACATTTGCTTAGGTCTATCAAGTACGTCTCGAGATGCTTTTCCCTGTCTCTTTTCTTCTATCAATCCTGTGAGAAGTAAATTCTCCAGGCCCTCATTCCTCATTACGGGTACCAGGAACCTCATCTGTATCTCCCTGATGTTAAGTATGATCTTTCTTCTCGTTTGCATCCTCTCCAACACATCATCATTGCCAACGTGCTTACTCCATGGTATCCTCAGCATTCTACTGTAGGGCCACATTTCTGTAACTTCAAGCCTTTCCTTCATTCTTGATGAGATTGTCCAACATTTAATTCCATACAGAAGGACATATCACATACCAATCTAGCACTTCTTTGTTTCCAATGAGATTTTCCTGTCTGTGGTTAACTTTTGAAATGCGTCCTTGGCCATGCCAATGCATCTTTGGATCTCAATGTCGCACTTTCCATCCTCTGTCAAGCACTTAAATTTCTTGTTTGAGTTTACTTTCTCTGACTAATAGTTGGAATTTTGGGGTCTTCTTTTTTGCTAATGACTATAGATTTAGTTTTCTTAAAGTATACGCTCAGTCCTTTCATTTTACTTTCTTTTGCTAACTTCTGTAGGGGGTTCTGCTTTATCCTTTCTGTGTTTGCTATCAGCATGTGTCATCCGCGTATCTTATATTGTTGAGACTGACCACTAATGACGAATCCAGGCAAGGATTTAATTTATTTCAAAACTGTTTCGTTGTATAAGCTGAATAACTCCTGTGATAAAACACATCCTTGTCTTACACCCTTTCTATTTTTGTATACCTGCTGAACTGACTTCCCGTCATTATGATAAACGTTATTAATACGTACACGTTTCTGGGTAAATAACCATTTTCAAGCAGAGAAATCACTATATACGCTCTATTGTAAACATAGAATTGTAAACAGCGTATGACTTCTATTTTAAGAAAACCAATACGCCATGAACAACGCTTGAAACACAGGCGATTTGATTATTTTATTCTCGAGATTCTTCTATCACAGTCTTAATAGTTCTCATACACTTTTAACCTTTAAGCCTAGCCTAACATAAGGGTTTTAAACATTTTTCTTTCACGAATTCTTGTCCTGCAAGAATGTGTTGGCGAACCCTGTGGAGAGGATATGATTAAAACATATCATAAAACAAATAACAGACAAGTATTATTTGTTAATAATATTATTCCATACATTTACATATTTAATTAGATCTCAGTTCAAGGAACAGTTTCAGTGAGCCACGTACATCATTTTTTATTTGATTTAGATCCAGCACAAAAGACAAAAGATAAAAAAGACAAAAAAACAAACAAACAAAAGACAAAAAACAAACAAACAAAAGACAAAAAACAAACAAACAAAAGACAAAAAACAAACAAACAAAAGACAAAAAACAAACAAACAAAAGACAAAAAACAAACAAACAAACAAAAGACAAAAAACAAACAAACACAAGACAAAAAAATAAACAAACACAAGACAAAAAAATAAACAAACACAAGACAAAAAAATAAACAAACACAAGACAAAAAAATAAACAAACACAAGACAAAAAAATAAACAAACACAAGACAAAAAATAAACAAACACAAGACAAAAAAATAAACAAACACAAGACAAAAAAATAAACAAACACAAGACAAAAAAATAAACAAACACAAGACAAAAAAATAAACAAACACAAGACAAAAAAATAAACACAAGACAAAAAAATAAACACAAGACAAAAAACAAACACAAGACAAAAAACAAACACAAGACAAAAAACAAACAACGTATTAATGAGAAAATGAACGGAACAAACTAGTCCGGAACTCGTTCTCAGAATTCGATTTTCAAGTAGCTAACCACTTTATTAATCAGTTACTCAGTTTAGCATATTGCAACGAAAATTTATGGAGAAGCCAGTGTAGATCAACCTTATTGTTATAATAACTGTGTATGAGACAACGCTGTTCATATTTTTTACTATTAGTTCACACAACACAAAAATAGAAATTTTTTTAGATTTTTTGTAAAGAAGAGGATAGTAAGGAAGTTTTATCAGGACGAGTAAGATAGATATCGGTTGACCTTGAATTTAGAGAGACCACTATTATCTCGGGTGTTTGTTCCACAAAGTAATAGTTCTGGAGAAGCTGAGTGGAAATTTCTTTTAAAATACTAAGAGAACAAAAATGATTTTGACCGTAAACACTGCATGTCGGGTCATCGCTTTGAAGGTCGGTATTAGTGGAAATAAAGAAGGTGTCTCATAAGAACGACTGTCATAGTAATAGTGATGTATAAGCGAGAGGCTGTCATCGTTTGGCCTGTGTGATGGGGTTAGAAGGTGGGGAATAATTTGTCACTGATAAGCCCTGGTAAGTGTTTTTGAACTCTTGATTCTGGACTGTGAATAGTGGACTGCACCAGCCCAGAGATGGCAGCGATATACCTTTCTTGGTCTGATCCGACTCTTATAAAACGATCCTGACAACGGGAGTGATTTATTTTTTTAGAGCGATAGAAGGAACCAACCATTCGACGGCCAACATTCTTCAGATATTAAATTATCTAGGTTTAATATAAAACACAGTTAAGTAAAGATGTCTTTACGTGGTCTTGAGTACCGATGAGAAATCTTTAATAATTTCTGAAACGTCAGTTGATATTTTTTTCATCTGAGATTCTTATTTAATAATTTAATAAAGAACTGAGCATTTTTGTAAAAGTTAAGTAAATCAAAATCAATAATAATAGTTTTATACATTTTTTATTAACGATTATTAACCATTTCCAATGTCGAGAACTTTTTCGCCCATTTCTTAATATTAAAGCTAAAATTACGATAAAAATTAATTGGGAAAAAAATAAAAAGATAAAAATTGTAGTTATCAGATATCAAAATTAGAAATCAAGCTCGCATTCTTAATAAAATCATTTAATGAGCTAATTTTTTTTCTCAAATTTGAAACGCGTGGACATTTTGTACCGAGGCCAATCAAGATGTAGTGTTGAACATGCAGCCGATTTCTGAAGGTTTTCTCTAAGAAAGAAAGAAATTTTTACTTGCTACGATACATATTAGCAAATAGAAAAATTCTTTTAATGGCATTTTCCCTTACATTTGGAAATATTCGGTCTTGTGATATTTAAATGTTATCTCCTAAGTAATATCTCAAATAATATTTCTTTATTTGCGACTCATTAAATGCTACATCACAGTTCGGTATGCTTTACTTTATTTCCCACGGGATTTTCCTATTTTTAGTTCTATGCTTAGATTCTGGAAGACAACTTCCGGTATTTCGAAACTTCTGATTTTTGGGTCATTTTATATTGTAACCCCTATCTTTATTAATGTATTATATCAGTAAATATATTTAACAGTTGTGGATATTTCAAAAGTTATTTTTTGATGTTTGATTTTAACAATTTTCTTCCAAAGTCACAAAATAAAGAAATGATTATATGTTATCTTATTTCCACCCGGCCTCAAATAGAACTGAGAACCATCAAGTGTTATGCCAACTTCAGGCTAAGAATCAGTGTAAGATATATTTAACATATTTTTAAAACTCTAGCGTTTATAGTTTCTTATATTCTAATTTTTTAATCTGGCCCAATTTTCGTAACACTTAAACAGTCCGGTGATATTTAGGATTGAAGGCACGCTAAAAAATCAATTCAAGTTTACATCTTGAGCATAGACTTACGTTTCCGAGAATAAAATCAGCTCGGGCCCATCTACAGGGGGTGGACAAAATAATGAAAATATCTTGATATTTCCAGCAAATTTATTTCAATATGGGGTAAGACCGCTTTTAGCAATAATTACAGCTTGAATTTTGCGTGGAGTCGTCTCGTACAAAGTTTGAATTATTTCCAGAGAATTTTTTTATCCATTCTTCTGCTAGAAGAGTCTTTAATTCTGTTAATGGTGATAAGGAAGAATATCGACTCCTCACTTGTTTTTCGAAAGTGGACCATAAATGTTCCGGAAACAGTTTCGGAATCATAGGAAGAAGCTGATCACTTAAAATTCTTAAATTCTGACTTTTGACTTTAATAATTTTTCAAAAAACAATATTTTTAAAGAAAGAACAATATTGAAATATGGGGACAGTAATGGAGAAATAAGGTGTTCTATTTCACTAGACTATTTCTCGTGTCATTCAGCTACAACTTTAGCAGTATGAATGGGTACATTATCATCCTAAAATAAATAACATTTTTCCTCTGGAAACAGTTTCGGAATCCTAGGAAGAAGCTGAGCACTTAAAATTCTTAAATTCTGACTTTTGATTTTAATAATTTTTCAAAAAACAATATTTGTAAAGAAATACGACTAATATTCTATCAGAAAACATAAAATAAGATAAGCTTTTGAGAGTTTAATCAAAGAATAATATTATGGTACTAGATATTTCTGTTATCATGTTCATTCTCCTGTATGATCCTTTAACATCCTCACAGCCAACCTGTTGTTGATACAGCAACTATTTTTGAATGGGTGTTAGCTACTGTTCAATCATAAGAGTTAGACATATTTTAGAATTCAAAGTATTTCAGTAACTATATATGCACACTCCGCCGACGTTTATTGAACAGGTGAAGAGGCTCATCCCTTGTTCCCTGTTTAGGATGTGGTTTCTGGCTTTCTCTTTTCCAATCTTTTCACTCTTACGTAGCCCCCTGCACATCAGTGGCGTTACCGCCTTGCCAGGGGTGATATGATTAAAAAAAAAAAAAGAAATATAAACAATCATCTATTTTAAAGCCTGCCACTTAAATAACTGCAAAATAATTATCTTAAAACGGATATTTTTTAAGCTGTCTTTATTTGGACGGCACTTTATTTTTCCTTAAATGCTTTCTTTTCTCGACCTATTAATAAAAATGTCAAAAATACTGATACACTTTCATCGACCCGAATATTTAGGAGGGTCGATATAAGGCATCTTTTAAACTGTCGGAATATTTAGGAGGCTTTTGTAATTCAAATCTAGTCTATACTTTTGGGTATGCGCATTATAAACAACAAAATAAGAAAAATTCAACACACGGCAATGAGAGTCGCTTTAAAAAAAAGAATTTATTGAATACAAAATCCTATATTTTACATCAAATAACTTAACCCCAAAAATGTAGAAAATGCACATGCATAAAACTGGATCAGAATCACTAAAAACAAATTTCGGTACGAAATCCTAAAAAAACATCCAGAATAAATGAAGTGATTCTGGTAGCCGATTAGAGAAAAAAGCCAATTGGACTTCCAATGACTCGGATTTGATTTGATTTTTGATAAAATAAAAAAAATAAAAAATACAAATAAATAAATTTGCGTTCGGAGCCGATCACGTGATTGAATTATTTATTCACGTTTTTGGCGACAGACCAAGAGTCAGTCCGAGGAAAACAACCCGACGACAATAACAAGGCACTTCAGCTGACTTCTTAAAATTAACAGACGATAAATGAACATTTTTCTCTGATTATTTATTTCAATAGTTTTTATTTAGAACAATCAGTTTTCACTTGAACACGCGAACACTACGAAATTTGAAGCTATTTTGCTACCATCAAAAATAAGCTACTGTTTATTTGTTGTATATATATATATATATATATATATATATATATATACACGAAATATGATTTTTATTTTTTTTCCCAAAAGCATTTCTTTTTGTGTTGCTATTTTCTTCTTGAAATTTGTGTTCTTCTTTGTAGACAGGATATTCGGCATGAAATTTTCCTTTTAATCCGGGTATTCTGCCCTCCCCACAAATGAATTTAATTTATTTGATTTCCTGATGTGTTGTTGGCGTCGAAGCAATAAAAATATATATACCTACCACTTAGTTTTGAATTTAAAAATTTACAGAAAACATAGGTCATTAAAAATTATACGAGGAGAAAAACGATGGAAGACCACAGATCTGATTGATTTTTTACGGTTTAACAACACTGTATTACTTAGAACCGACACGTATCTTAGATTCTCAGAAGAATGAAGTATGACACTTTAAGCAAAATGAAAGTAGTTCTACAAAAGGATATCATGAACTGAACATGACAGCAAAGACGAAATATAACAGAAAATGGAAATTAAATAAACACAAGTAGTGAACACCAGGAAGATGTTGAGAAAAGAGGGATTTGAAAATCTTTATCATAAGCAAGACTGACAAAAGAAATAACGTATATCTCAACTATCGACCTAGATGAAAGAATTTAAAAGAGATGAGGGTCGTGGTGCAGTGGATATCAGCTCGGAACGAGAAATCGATGAACAGATTTCGAATTCCAGTTGAATTCGTTGCATTCACCGACGCACAAATACCCTTTTTTTCCTCCAGAGATGGGTTAAATAATAGGAGAGATTAGGTTCAACAGACTTGGCTGGCAACCAGCCTAGCTCAAAAAGCAATGGCAACCTAATGCGAGAAAATCTTCTGCCCAGTTAATCATGTCTTGAAAGAGACATAATGGCCCAAAGCGTATATCACGTATGGCACTTAACTGATGAGCGTTGTAGAGCAGTGGATATCAGCTCGGAAAGAAATTGTAGAGCTGAGTTCGAATTCCAGTTGAATTCCTTGCATTCACTTACGCGTAAATATCATTGAGAAAGACATCAATCCGTCTCTTTTCCCTCTTTGTACAAGTTAAATAGGACAGATTGGGTGCTATAGCTTTCATTGATAACTAATCTACCGCAGAAAATAATGACAGCCTTCTGTGAGAAAATCTTCTGCCCAGTTAGTAATGTCTTTTTCGAGACAAGCGTGTATCACGTGTGACAATTAAACTGAAGTAAACAATACTAAGAGCTTCAAAGGCCAGAAAGTGGTAAAGGGCTATGATAATCAAGGTCCTGAAGGAAGACAGCACAAGTATAGAGAGTGAAGAGATTTTTGAAGTCAATAATATTGAATCCTGTAAATAATGTATGGTTGAATCCTTTGTCAATAAGATATCCTTACAACACGATCAGAAGACATATTGCACAATTCATTCAAGGTGTTAAGAGATAGCAAATTGTAGTGAAAAACAACAGAAAAGCGTGTTGAAATGCTATGAAATATTTCGTCTCTTGTATAACAGTCAATGCTAAAGAGATTCTTCACAGATAAAGAAACATTGCATGAAAGAGACATGGTTCTATTGACAAATGTTAATAATGATAAGAACAAAGGATATGGTTAAGAAAACAGTTTTAAAAAAACTTAAATAAAAAGAACATATTACAATCAGAAAGAGGCAGTTGCAGTTTCGGGAACACATCGTGAGTAAAAATGCTTCGAAAAAATCTAAAACTAAACAAAGTTGCTAACCAGTACATATGTCGAGTTGCCCAAGACGTAACTAGAAAATGACTTGCCCGAGACGTAACATCAAATGACATAATTTCTATGTGCAGTGTGTTACGAATACAGATCACCACACACATACCTACACACATATACTTAGCTTAGACTCCGATAAACAACAGAGGATAGTCACGTGGGAGCCTATAGTCATTTTGGGAATAGCAGGGCAGAGGTTAACTGACCCACATACACTTAGTAACAAATATCTAGACAGAAGCTAGACAGGGGCCAGATATTAGTGGTCATGAAACAGCAGGAGCCAAAATTCGCGCCTAAATGCAAGTCGCGAGGAAGTCAGAAAATTTAATCAGTTGAGGGTTAGACTTTGAATGAACAAGTCATGATATTTCTATGCAGAAGCTCCGACAGCTTATGAATGAAAAGAGGAGGCGCATTTTTGTAATGACGTAACTCAACCACTTCAATTGCAGCAACTCCGGATAAAATCATGAGTGTATATATTTTTGTTCGTTAAACTAAGAAGAAGAAGACTAAACCGAATTGTTCATCAAGGAAGTAAGATATTGACACAGAGAAGATAACATACAATTGAAAAAACCAAAATAAAGACATTTGCAGAGACGTTTGCTTGCCGGTTGAAGAAAGAAAATAAAGAAAATTGCAGACAAGTTTATTAGAGTCGGACAGAATTTGAATCCGATTTTATGTAAAGAAGATAGAAGAAAGAAAAGAAAAGAAAGAGAAAAATGTAAAGATAAGTTATTATACGTGTTAGAGTTAAATACATACATCTACCAATATTATGTTATTGCAAACATCATGCCACATGTTCAATAATACTGTATATCTCGTCTCCCATTTTTGATTATGTGTTAATCTTCTGCATTCGTATTAATTCGTCGTAATTTTTTTTATTTCGACAAGTCTGGTATCCGAACATACGTTTTGAGATTCGATCCCATTTATTTGGTCATTTGGACATTCTTACTCAGACTTATTTTTTATTTTAATATTTTGTTCATGTATTAAAATTTGTACCAAAAACCGTTTCACCTTGTTGTTCATCCTTGGGTTGTTGGTCAGTGCATGTGTTCATGAAGAAGCGACCGGGGAGAGATTATATTTCGATCATACCTATCGAATAATAATCTTATGTGTTTACTTTTTGTTTATTGTTGTCCATTCGACACGATAACTCGTATCTCTTCATAGATGTAAAGAATGTAAATATCCCTGAATCGGCGTATAATTGCATTAGTGATTATCAACGAGAAAGGCACATGACAAGTGTCCTTTCAAAACTTTGACAGTTATGGCTCTCCACAATTTCTTGTCCTTTGCATCTCTTAGTAAATCTTTGTTATCTCTCCTAAGATCTGTTTTGTCATTCAGCTACCTAGTGCCGTATCTTTCTGTTATTTTTGCCTTCAATATGTCTCGTGACTGCCAAAATTTTCAGCCCTCTTTCCTCATTCCGCGTTGTATAATTTTTCAACCCAACCTTTCTGATCTTAAATTTAAGTAACCTTTGTGCTTCCATTTAGACCCGTGTTAGGGTTCCATCTATGTGCAAATAGTGAAACAAATACAACACACTGAAAATATAAATATACTTTTTATTTAAAGTAAAAATATTAGCAATAGATTTTTATATTCAAAATTGCCAACGATACATATTCATAGTAAAATTACCCAACAATACGCTTTATCTGTAGCTGAAGTCATTAAATTTTGTTAAAAATATTTAGATTTTCACATGAAATAACCCATAGGTTGCCGCTAAACAAAATCAATCAACCAATAATTTCATGACATTATTCCATATAATATCTTACAATTTCTTAAATCAAACTATATTAAAAAATATAACTTCAACTAAACTACAATATAAAGCATGCAACATCGCTTCTAATAATTATGTATTCTGAAACACGTGTATGCCTAAATTCTAGGTAGCATATACTTTGTATTCAATTGTGAAAGCAGAATAACATTTTTATTACTTCAAAGATCCCAAGGAAATTAAATTTCGGTGTTAACTGACCCATATGGTGTTGAAATGCCATTAACTAAAGAATCTTAAATCTAAAATATCCTTATTGCTTACATGTGTGGTCTATGATATTCTCAGCATCCCTTTGTAGAAACCACATTTCTCTTGGTTTAGGCCATTTCTTCATCTGTAAGAAGATTGACTATTATGGACCGATGACATGAGAAACAACGAAGTTAGATAGAATATCGAGGCCAAAAAGAAATATCAGGAAGAGGCAGTTGAAATTTCTGGGACACGTAATGAAAAAGAAGAGCTTAGAAAACCTGATACTCACAGGGCAGATTGAATTTAAAAAGAGAAAGGTAATGAGTAACGTATTCCAGCTTGAGCAAATAGAATGTGTTTTACTTTTATTAAAGCTTTGTCAGAAATTGAGAGAGAACAGAGTCTCTGGTATTTTAAATTTTGTTTCGCTCAGTTTTATTGGTGTGGCAGACATGAAATACAACCTGGGATGAGCACAACTGTTTGCGACTTGCCTTGTTTCCGATAAAAAAAGAGCCCGTATTTGCTTAGCATGTAAACTATTGCAGCTAAAATGGAAAAAGAAAAAGCACTTACCGCTCTACCGTAATCCACCCTCGGCCAGTCATCATAAAAAAATGAGGGGGGACTTGCATTGCATTTTTATACACTAAATAATGCAATGCATTATGGGATCACAGGAAGATGCAAAAGGATTATGGGTATAAGTACAGATATAAAACCAATGAATTTTTTTCCCAGTAGATAAATTGGAGAACAACGTAAGTTCATCCACCTACTATCATTTCATTCTTCATTAAATCTTTTAAATTATGTATTATATTGTATATAAACACAATTCTATTGTCATGGGTTTCCCCCGTTTTTAGGTGCCCTCGTAAATATGTGGTATTATGGTGTATGAAGGTTTGAGTTATGATGGATGGGTCCTTTTGGTGATTGAGCAAATTGTAATGAGTGAATGGGTCGTGATAGTGTTTAGCTTGGTATAGGATAGTTAACTGAAGACCACCCTCTACCCCTCCCCTTGTTTGGCCTTGTGCCACAATTTTGTAATTTTTTACAAAATAAATATTGACTGGAGAACAACGTTCACAGTTAACGGCTGTTAGTGAGATTTTGAAAAAGAACTTGAGAAGGAACGACAGGATTGGAAGACCGGCTGCGAGAGCCACAATTCACCCTCTTGTTGCTGTTTTAAGTTTATTTTGCCACAATTGGTCAGCCACATGTCACGTGCATTAAAAACACAAATACTACTGTATTTAAGTTTGTAAGGATTCTTCACCAAGTGGAAATCGAATAGTTACGCGTGTTCTTAATTGTTAAGGACTGCTTATCTAGTACGAGTTCTGATGTTTTTACATTTCTGCGTTCACGGCAAACCCGTGGGATTTCACGTTCTATTTTAGGACTAGTCTTTTAAGTACGTACTTTTTGTATTAGATTGATACAAATTAAAATATTGCACACATCTAATATATCTAAACTTATTTATAAATGGAACTTTGTGTGTGCGTCCGTTACCTATAGACTCCGAAACAGCTGAACCGATTTTCTTGAAAATTTACACAGTTGTACTATAAGCGTCTGCGAGTTTTCTTAGCAAGATTTTGTGTCGAGGTACCCCCGATAAATATCGAAAATCGATAATCGATAATCGAAAACATCGGGTTATAAAATGAGTGGTCCGATTTTAATGGAATTGGATACACTCATAGACAAAGACATGAGAAACGATATTCCGAAGTTTCAAGGTAGCAGTTTTTACAATAGTGCAGAAAATCGATAATATATATATATATATATATTAAATGCAAGATATTCAGAAATTTCAAGGTAGCAGTTTTTACAATAGTGCAGAAAATGATATATATATATATATATATATATATATATATATATATATATATTATCCATTTTCTGCACTATTGTAAAAACTGCTACCTTGAAATTTCTGAATATCTTGCATTTAATATATATATATATATATATATATATATATATATATTAAAGGCAAGTTATTTGTGTGTGTGTGTCAGTTTATCTGCCTGTATGTGTATTTTTTCAGCCTTTTTATTTTAGTTTTTGCTCTAGTAGGTATAATTGTAGTTCATAGTTTCAGCCATGATACCATTTACTCAGAGGACTTATTTAGCCTTCAAAATTCAGTTTACGACGAAAAGAACTTATTTGATTTCGATACCAGGAAATCAAAATTTGACTTACATCCATTCATTTTTCTTTCAGTCTACGATTTCGCTTTAACTGGAAACAACTATTGTTTTTTAGTCTTTCGTGCTAACGTCCAAAGAGTCTGAGCTCCAGAACCATGGATTAGTTTTAAAGCTTTCATTACATCCGAGCAACGCCGGGCTATACTGCTAGTATAGTTATACGTAGACAATGATTATACATGTTCGATGGATTAACCGGCGTATCAGTTAATTGCCACACGTGATATACGCTTGGGCGATCATGTCACGAAAAAGACATGACTGACTGGGTAGAAGATTTTCCCCACAGTATGTTGCCATTAATTTCTGCTGTAGACCTGTAGAACCCAATCTGTCTTGTTATTTAAGCCATAACTGGAGGGAGAGACGGAATAATACCTTTCCCAAGGCTATTTGCGCGTAAGTGAATGCAAGGATTTCAAATGGAATTCGAACTCGTTTCTCCGATTTCTCGTTCGGAGCCGATATTCACTGCACCACAACGCACATAGATTACGCAAAAAGTTAATATTCAATAAAATTGCCATTGGATTCAACCACAGCCTTCAGATGATTTGAACTCTCGGACAACAATTCTCGCAATTTTATATTTTCTAAATGCGCGCATGCGTGCTTTTTTTTATCCCCTGCACAGTATAGTAGGGTTAGATGGACACCGTGTATGAAAAGTGCACTAAAACGCAATTCACTACGCTAGAAATTAGGAAACAGAAATACTGTCCTGCTTAGTATTCGTGAGGAAAGCTCCAATACTACCATCTCAGTGTGTTTAGGTGTCAATCTGAGGATTGTGCAGAAGACTCGGAAAGAGTTGGGCGAGTCTAATAGTGATCACAAAGATGTTTTGGAGTGATTTTATTTGAGATCGATGTTAGGCCTTTATTCATTTATCACAGGGAATCGAACTCAAAAGGAAAGCCTCCATGCCTTGAAGAGGTAGTGTTGTCCTGAGTCAAGGGCATAGCTGCTAGAAGACACTACATCTGGCAAGAGGACTCTGCATCATGTCACAAAACCAGAAGAACCTAGTCATGGCTATCAGAAATTTTCCAAGCCCACATCATCCCTTATATCTGGCCGCCTAACTACCCAGACTGCAACTCCTTGATTATCATATGCATGTCGCAAGTGAGAGAGAGATCAACAAAACTCCTTGTGACACCAAAGATATGGAGATTTTATTGAATAATTTTACTCTGGTATTTCAATATATTTTCGTGTAACAGATATATTTTTGGTAAATATATCTGCTAAAAAGATATGTCAGTGTTATTTTAATTTTTGCGTATTTTAGACATATACATACATACACACACAATTTTCATTTTGTGTCTTGTGTTATAAAATCTGAACTCAACTAATAAAACATTGATGCATTCAAGCTAAATGTCGGTATTACAACCGTCGACTGACAACTTTTCATTATGAGTATGATTACGAATCCATGCCCTGGACTAGCTACACGACCGTCATTGGCAGGGGGTGAATGAGAGAGAGAGAATTATCTCTGAAATGTATGTAACATTGATGTAAAGTTTATTTGTAGAAAGGAAATTGTTTTTCCCCATAGACAGAACAGAGTCTATTTTATGATATTGGACAAAGATTGTCAAGAAAGAAAAACAGATTTCATGTGATATGGATTGTTTGTATATATTTCTTCTTTTTTTTATGAATTTGTTGTTGGAGCAATATTAAGAGATAAAAAAAGGGAAGGAAAGAAAAAATATTAGATAAGAGAAGTAAAATGGTACGAGACGGGAGTCGAAGGGCGCGACGCAGGCTAAGACAGCGCCAACAGACGGAGAGGCCGCCACGCCGACTAAGACGGCGCCAACAGACGGGGAGGCCGCCACGCCGGCTAAGACGGCGCCAACAGACGGGGAGGCCGCCACGCCGGTTAAGACGGCGCCAACAGACGGGGAGGCCGCCACGCCGGCTAAGACGGCGCCAACAGACGGGGAGGCCGCCACGCCGGCTAAGACGGCGCCAACAGACGGAGAGGCCGCCACGCCGGCTAAGACGGCGCCAACAGACGGGGAGGCCGCCACGCCGGCTAAGACGGCGCCAACAGACGGAATGGGAGGTTGTTTTCTTGAAATTTATTCTGTGTTTATTGTTTGTTTATTGGATTGTGCATATGTCTGATCGTTATTCAAGAGGAATTATACTTTTTTAGTGTAGATGTTTATGCCCAATTTTTACTATAGCACTTCCTTTCCCGGTTGATGATGCTTTTGTTGTGGATAAGTTTTTTTAACTTCCTGTATATATCTTCTGAGTAGTATAATTTCAGTGGTATTTTCAAGGGTTGCTGCTAATATGCCATGTATGGAATTTTCCGATTATGCTGGTCGTATAGTTATAATAGACACAAACTTCTACGATGGAAAATTAGAATTTTTCTCAAATAAAGCCCATGCTAAATACACTGAAACACAATTTCTACAAATTAATAAAGAGACAATTAAAAACGAAAATAAACCATGGTCTTGATTATTAAAATATCACCCCACTATGCCCACATTATATAGCTTACCGAAAACACAAACTTGAAATTCCCATTAGACACATTGTTGCCGGAATTAATATTCCGGCGCATAAATTAGCTAGTCATCGCTAAAACCCTAACACCGTTTCTAGTCACCATCAGTACAACACACAACATACATCCCGTTGACTTACTCAAAAGTCCAAAGAAACATTAATATCGATAACATGTCTATGGTGAGTTTAGACATTTAATCACTATATACAAACATACCCATCACAAATATCTTAACATACTTAGAATTAGTCTCATGAAATCCAAGGAAAAACATCCTCTACTTGTCCAAAATTATAAAAAATATGCAAATTAAACACTAACTGCTGTTTTGTTTTCTTTCAATAACACTTTCTACAAACTAAAGAAAATGGGGTTACATATCGGTGGTATTCTCGCTTGCCTATTTCTGAAATTCTTACAGTCCAGTCCATTGAAACGCATCACATCTAACGACTCTACTTACGATACATAGATAAAGTCTAATTTTATTTCCATATCTACTGATGAAAATCACTAATTATATTTAGCATTACGTTAGGACATCTACAAATTTGTATATTTTGTTTCTACTTTGAAAGATCAATGTCATATTTGTACGACGTTTCGGCTCTTAAGTTCTGGCCTTCTTCGGGCTCTAGGAATTTCGAACCGACCGCTTTATTACAATAATCGGGGTATTTAACTCATCTTGCGCAGTAATGCAGAGGTCATATATCAATTTTTTGATTTTAATGGTTTTCCTTAGTATTTTTGATGTTAATAGTTTTCTCTAGTATTTTTTACTAGAGCTCATATTGAAATAGTCCGAATATTGTAAATACTACCTCATCTCAGGAAAATAGACAAACAGTAATAAACGCTTTATTAAAACAAATATTTTAAGAATAATTAACAATTCCCTTCACTTTTGGATTTTTTTCTCAACGCAATAAGATATTAAAAACAGAAAGAAAGAGGGAAGAAAATGAAAAAATAAAATGAAAAATCAAGAAGAGGAAAAGAAAGATTTAGAATAGAAAGTGAAGAAGGAAAACATGAGAAAATGTAGAGTTCAACCAGAACTGTAAAACTTTTTTTTATAATCCTATCGCCCCAAGCAAGGCATTTTATTACCACTGTTTTGCAGGGGGATAAATACGAGGAAAGTTATGAGAAAGAGTGTCAGGAAGTAGATAAGAGAAGGATTAGAATACTGATGAGAGTGGGGTGGACGGAGAAAGGAGCATAAGAGAGAGAGAGGATGCAGGTTAGTGAGATAGGAGATGAATATTGACTTTACATTTAAATTCTTGGAGGATAAAGCTGTCGGGAAAACAAGTAAATGGAAGGGAATTCCACAGGCGCGAAGTGCGAGAAAAGAAGCTGAGCGAGTAGAATGTGCGTTTACAATTTATTGATTTCACAATAAAAGGGTGGAACCTAGTTGCTAATCTTGTGGCTCGAGTAAATTTATATATATAGTGGGCACTATTGAGCTAAGTTCATCGGAGCAGATACCGTGAAAGTATTTATAGAAGAGATACATTGCGCCGGTGATAAAGTGACTGTATTCTAGCTGCCAAGTCAGGATCTAGTATATTATAGATTCTCCGTTGGATTTTGTCAAGGACCCCTAGGTGGATAGCAGAATCACCCAACCAGATATGGTAGCAGTATTCAATGCACAGGCGGATGTTAGATTTATATATGTACAGGATTGTTTCAGGCGGAAAAAAACCTCCTGACCCTACACAATGAACCGACTTTCTTAGCAGCGGATTTAGCTATGGATTCTATATAGTCATTCCACTTGAAATCTGTTGTGAGAGGTAACTCGGGGAGGTGCAGTGTTTTGCTTTCAGGGAGACTACTTGATCCCTGGTAATGTGTGGTAAGAGCAATTGTCTGTGAGGATTAATAGATAGCTTCGTTTGGGAAGCATTAAAATTCACGAGCTATTGCTTACCTCAGTCCGACACGGATCGGAGTCCCTTTTCAAGCTCAGAGGCGAGGTTTGCTTTGTCAGCCTCAGTGAATTTTTGATCGATGCGAGAGTAAACTGAGTTGCATTAATAATAACAATAGTAGTTCTGCTACAAAACTTATGCAAACGTTAGAAATCCCGACCATGACATTTATCTAGCAATTGTTTAACTAAATCCCTTGTCTAAAGTTTCTATCGGTAATACAATGAACCATTTTTAAAAAACGTTTTTACAATCATCTGTCATCTTTTACTAATAAGGACAAACGAAATATGACCTCACTTTCTAAATATTCTTGGAAGTTAAAGAGGAGAATAAAACACCTGAGGTTAAATGGAATATTCTCAAACAAGCTAGAACCTCTAGGTGTATGAACAACCATGTATTCTACCATCTAACTACCTGATGAGAAATTGTTCTTTCAATGTCGAAACAAAATGTACAATTTTGGAGTAGTTTGTACATATTCCAACGTAATTGTAAATAATATTCATTGCTCTATTTTTATATTGAGCACTGTTTTAAACAAACGCTTGAACGTTGCAATTATTTTCTTCATTCTTATCCATTTGTAAGAGTCATCCATATTCCAGCCTGTTTCGCTGTATCACAGCTCATCAGTGTGGACAGACAAATCCACTTGCTTCTAGCCAGGATCGAGACCCGACAGAATTGGTGTCAATTGGAGTCGCTACCCACTAAGCCATAGGCACATGAAATCAGGGAAGGGAAATTTTAACGTGTCGTATATAAACAGTGTATACACACGCCTGTCTCCGAAAGAACTTAATTCGTTTCTGTATAATAAAGCATATATCACAAAAATGGAAACTATATATAAAGAGGGTCGGTAAATCTAGGAATCTAAGAAGAGGGATATAGGGATGACGATGAATACAAGAAGGATCACTGACCCGTTAGAAAATTGGTAGTTTTGCATTGCCCTGACGAGAAGCAGTATGCGCTTACCAACGAGATAAAACCGAGAAGGGAAAAAAAGTTAAGAATGAGTAAAACATATTCAATCGAATAATAAAAGAAAAAAAGAAAAGAAATAAAAGAGAAGCAACAGGAAAGAAAGCAGAAAGCGCTAACAAGTACTCGATAAAGGTACCGGACAAGGCTTGTAATGAAAAACACCTCCGGCGCCATTCGCAAAGTAACTTAGAATCTTATGAATGTCAGCTTCATGGTCAGTGAGTTTTTGAGAGCTAGCTCGTCGAAAAGAAAAGACAATGAAAATCGGTTTTGACTTTATTGAAACGGATAGAGTATTAGACAGAGCTGTCAGCTTGTACTACAAGTAGCTATTTTGGCATTTTTCGTTTAAATGCCCATTGCGATGAACCGATGTTTCCCGATTGAGCGATGTTTCCCGTGTCTTGAGCGCCTATTTGAACAATCTCAAACCTGACCTTAAGTGGAAATTGTACATGCGATCTATTGCTAAAGATTCTGGAAAAATGGTAGATTCCATGCGCCGCCTCAACAAGTGTCTGACTCATTCCACTCTCCGCAGTCGCAAAAAGAACCGGATCTAGCCTAAAATGTAATACTGCGGCCGTATAAGGACAAGAGCTGACCAGTCTTGATAATGTCCAAAAGCTTTTTCCCTGCCTTGCTGGTGAGGCTTTATTTTACACACAATACCCTCTTTTACCCAGACTAAACATTGCAAGCTTCTCTGCTCTATCGGTGTTGCTATGGAAAATGTTCAAACGAACTACATTTCCTATTTCTAACGTTCCCGTCTTAGACCCACTGTACCACATCCATTGACGTTAACCGCCCTCATTTCTTTCGTCTTTCAATGGTGAAATGCAACCCATCAACGTCCGCTCTGCGGATCCGACTATCAAGTGGATGCTTTTTCGATCACTACAATCATTGTAAAAATATGCTGATTTTCCAAGCGCAGCTTAGATATGGCACAAGGCCAAAAGTACGGGACACCCAGTGAGGATAGAAATCACTACTCAATCGTAATGATTCTAGTGAAACAAACTTTCTAACCTTGACACCACCTCGAGGTGCCCCAATCAATCAATATATATATATATATATATATATATATATATATATAACTTTTAAGAGCAGAAGCCGTGAAAGTATTTATGGCTTCTGCTCCGATGAATTTAGCTGACTGGTGTTCTCTCAGTATATAAATTTACTCGAGCAACAAGATTAGCAACTAGGTCCCACCCTTTTTCTGTGAAACCAATAAATTGTAAACTAAAATTCTACTCCATCAGCTTCATTTCTCGCACTTCCCGCCTGTGAATTCCCTTCCATTTACTTGTTTTCCCGACAGCTACAATCTCCAAGAATTTAAATGTAAAGTCAATAGTCATCTATCTCACTAACCTGCATCTACTCTCTTATACCTCCTTCTCCGTCCACTGCACTCATCAGTATTCTCATCCTTCTCTTACCCACTTCCTGACACCCCAATAAACAGTCGTAACTGATGTTGCTAGTCAAGCTTGCTAACCATTACACAACATTGAAATGCCCATATCATAGCAATATGATCGACTAAAACAGCTCACAATGACAAAATGTATCACTTGAAGACTATTATATAAAAAAACTATCCCAATATCCGTTCTCTGAACCATGAATCTGTTAGCACAGATGATTTGATGTTTTAATTGGAAACACAAACAAATAATTCATCAACTGACTATGCAGAGTGAGATGGAAAAATTGTCTAAATTACGTAAAAGCAAAAATAACACTGACATTTCATTTTAACATGTATATTTACCAAAATTACAGAAAAATAAACAAAAAAAAATCTCAAAATAATAAAGAGTAAATTTAAGCAACAAAATCGCCATTGGGTTCAACCTCATTCTCCTGACGACTTCGGAATCTCCTGTATCTACTGGACGGTCTTATTTAAATTGGTGACTGCTGTCATAATCCTTGCCTACAGTTAATCTTGTTGACCTTGTCCACCATAGTTTATGAATATAGAATACAGTGCAGTACGTATTCTGTTTAATAAAACAACGTTAAATATTAACACTCACGAGTCAGACACTCTACTGAATCGGACTATATCGTGAATACTCGGGAAAATATGGTTGCCTTTTATACACGTCGAATTGAATATTTTGTGCCTTCTGATTGGTTAACCCTTCTATTGGTAAACTATAAAATACAAGCGTATCCCAAAAACAGTCCAACAGATCTTCAGTATTGCATATAGTTTTTGTTGATTTTTCGTTTAACTGTGACTTATATATAATAATCAAGGGGTTATAGTCTGTCTGTGAAGTTGAGTGGCCAGATGTAAGAGGCGATGTGGTTGTAGGCGTTGTCTAACAGCCGTGCCTGGGTTCTCTTGCTTGCTTGGTATGTTGCAGAGTCCCGTTGTCAGACAGAGATTTCCAGCAGTCACCCACTTGAGCCATGGAAGTAATACCTTCTCAAGGCAGTATTGAATCTGAAGAATTATGGTAGGCTAGTGGGCATTTCAAACAACTTCGTAATCAACATTCGACTCACCCGACTCTTTCCCAATCCTTCAGATTGTGTTAAGATTGACACCCAAACAATGTGAAATATTCGTTTTGGAGCCTCCGGTGTTAATTCCAGGCAGTACTGTTTACTGTTTCTAAATTTCTGGCGGATTAAATTGCGTTATTTTTTTTAATGAAAAATATTTTCAACAAAACGTTTTTTCAACAAAACGTTTTTTCAACAAAACGTTTTTGAAGGAAAAATGTTACCAACAAAAATAAGTGAAGGTAAAAAAAATATTACCAGTAAGTCTCTCTCAACGAAACCCACTTTAGATAGAATGTATATTTTATTCATACAAATCTATTGTAAAATGAAACGACAAACAACGCGTGACCGAAATTCAACATTTTTTGTTTGGTTTAGTTTATTTTACCGCATATCAACACCTCAATGTGCCATTTAATGCCGACGAGATTTTACAATAGATTTGTATGAATAAAATATACATTCTATCTAAAGTGGGTTTCGTTGAGAGAGACTTACTGGTAATATTTTTTTTACCTTCACTTATTTTTGTTGGTAACATTTTTCCTTCAAAAACGTTTTGTTGAAAAAACGTTTTGTTGAAAATATTTTTCATTAAAAAAATTTGTTGGTAAATACTTTTACAGCATTTTGACCTCAGTTTGGGGGTTAACTATTTACCCATAGCTGAGACCCTAAGAGGTGCTACCACTCCGGGTCAGCCTCTTAATCAGAGGCATTGCTGTCGGATGCAGTTTACGGTAATATCCAGGACCAATTCAACATGTAAAATGGCAACAATTTACCCGTAACCACCCTTTATTTACGAACTGAAGTAAATTTCAAATAGTTTTATTGATTGTAACATTAAAAATTAATTCAACAGACCAGTTATTTAATCATTTTTTCTTTTAAGTTATTTATATATTGAGTTGAAATTAATTTAAAATTCAGTATATGTAAATAATTCCGAATTTCTTTCAATAATACTTCAAAATAATTAATGTTTTTCTTCATAATATAAATTAATTCCGCAACGTATTTTTTCACTTGTTTAAATAATTCGGCAAGATTTCAAGAAAATTCAATTAATCGGAGTATTTTGATTTATTTAGTTAATTCCATTAATTTATTTTGAAAAGTCAAGATTGCATTCATTTTTATGTTTTTGTTCAATGCAAGCAATATTTTTCTACTCTCTTGAGAAATCAGTTATAAATTATTTCTGAAAACACGATGAATTTTTCAACGAATATTATCGACAGAAACTTTAATTATATATTGCAATTTTAAAAATTTGTATTAAAAATGGCACTGAAGTAATGTTCATTAAAACATGATTTGAAAAATACTTATCCAAATTAAATATCACCGATAATGTAGTAAATATCATTTATTAGTATGCGAAAGGAAGATAGAAAATACTTCGTGTAATAATACGGTAATTTTCTAAGCGCACTTTAGATGTGAAACAAGGCTGAAAGTATGGTGGACACGCACTGAGGATGAGTGAGACAAGTTGTCTAGCCACCACACCACGTCGAGTATGTTATGTAATAATATGGGGAACACCTCGACCTGCTGTAATGATTAACAAACTTGACCCGCTAGAACAAGTTTGCCTCCATCCATCCGGCATTCTGCTACAGCTAAGCTACGATTGGAAAAAGAAAAATCACATGTAGTAAAATCGTGTTCCCTTATGAAACAAAACAGATCGAAAATGGAAGAGATAATTACATTTATTTTCGGTTCGTTATAGATGACTAACTTATAGCAGCGCTCTATTTTATGCTAGGTAGGGCTTGTTAGAAGCCAGATCTGGCATAAAACTGGAGAACTGCTGTCATATTGAACAGGTGAAGAGGTTCATCCCGTGTTCCCTGTTTAGGATGTTGTTTCCGGCTTTCTCTTTTCCGATCTTTTTACTCTTTTCTTTTTTCAATTCGAGTAGATAGACTAAACTATCGCCCAGTTCACACTCCACCCACGTCTATTGAACAGATGAAGAGGCTCATCTCTTGTTCCCTGTTTAGGATGTGGTTTCCGACTTTCTCTTTTCCAATCTTTTCACTCTTACGTAGCCCCCTGCGTATCAGTGGCGTTACCGTCTTGCTCGGGGTGATATGATTAAAAAAAATACTTGGACAGAATCCGCACAGTCTTTAATTTCCACGATTGATAGAGTCAAAAATGTCCAATAAGCCCTTATCACAAATAAAAAAGTCGCAAACTTCTCACTGCTCTATCACTATTTGAATGGAAAGAGTTCAGACGAACAACATTTCTTAGTTGAGCCTGTTCTAAGCATACCGTCTAATACCCGCCATGCCAAACAAAATGTAATGAACCACTTTCATTGCCATCGTATTACATTGAAGAGAATTAATTTACACTCTAGCATCTTCTCACAAATAGCTACTCTGAAAAATCAACCCCCAAGATGCTTCCACTATCACTAAAATTTTAACGAGTTCGAGTCTAGGTTATCTTCCCAGATGTTTGCATAAAATCAAGTGGCTCCCAGGCCTTATACAATCTCAGTCAGTCAGTTAACCACCATACGTGATAGACGCTTGGGTGATCAAGTCTCGAAAGAGACCTCACTGACTGAGCAGAAGATTATCCCGTAATGGTTGCCATTACTTTCTGCGATAGATCGGTTGCCGACCAAGGCTATAGAACCCAATCTGTCCTCCCATTAACCCATAACTGGAGAGAAGAAACGAATTAATACCTTTCCCAAGGGAATTTGCGCGTAAGAGAATGTAAGGAGTTCAGCTGGAATTCGAACTCGGCTCCCCGATTTTTCGTTCTGAGTCGATATCCACTGCAGCACAACGCACATCCGAGTAAACCTCACTTTATATATATATATATATATATATATATATATATATATGTGTGTGTGTGTGTGTGTATGTATGTATGTATGTAAAATGCTTCTAATATTCACACTCTTTTAGAAGCTATCCAAAGTACTGAGAGACAGAAAGTCCTCATTAAAAACAAAGAAAAATGCTGGGTTGTTATGTGATATCTCTCCTTCCGTATAGAAGTGAATGCTTGACGATCTCATGAAAGATGAAGGAGAGGCTTGAGCAGCAGAAATGTGGTTTTACAGAAGGATGTTGAGGATACCATGTGAAACGATGAGGTGTTGGAAAGGATGCAAACGAGAAAAAAAAACTGATAATAAATATCAGGAAGAGACAAATCAGGTTCCTGGGCCACGTAATGAGGAAGGAAGGCCTGGTGCACTTGATACTCACAGGTCGGATAAATGCAAGAAGAGACAGGGGAAAACAGCGCGAGACGTACTTGTTAGGTCTGAGCAAATGGTTGACGGAGTGGGGCTTAGAAGAGATATCAAGAGAAAACCTACTGAGAGCGACAAGAGATAGAGTCAAGTGGAAGGCCATGATTGCCTACTTCCTGAAGGAACACGGCACATGAAGAAGAAGTAGATGCGCTCGAGGAGCCCATCAGTGGGTCATAAATTTCAGGCTCAAGCTATCCATTAAAACCTCGAATATTTATCATACTGAGAGAAGCACGAATCCTTAGACTCAGAATTTAAGAACCGAGCTCGTCTTAAACGTCAAATCTCCCATTTTTAGTGAACGTCAGAATTTAGAGTCACTGAGAGAGGGTGGGGGCAATAACAATGTTGTATCGTGGAATGAAGAGACACACTGAGAAATGTAGATAAACTACTTCATTATCAGATTGGTACAACCAAGATGTATATACAATATTTACATTCTCACTATTTATTTTTGCATAATACGAAAATTGGGGCACACAGCCAAAAAGGGGAGGGGTAGAGAGTGGTCTTCAGTTAACTATCCCACACCTAGCTAAATACTATCACGACCTATTCACTTATTACAATTTGCTCAATCACCAAAAGAACCCTTCCATCATCTCCCAAACCTTCATACACCATAATACCACATATTTACGAGGGCACCTAAAAACGGAGGAAATATTTACATTCTCTCGCACTAGTTGTTACTTCCCGAAGTCCATGATAATGACAACTCCCCGTGCTTTTCGCACATTGTCTTTTATACATCCGGGCGACCGGATGTCACATGGTACGCGCCGTGGCACAATAAGCAACAAGGCCTAAGAAACACTTCTCTAGGTTTTTTAAATAATTATAATACGAGAAGGGTTTTAAAAAGGTCTCGAAATGACACTGTATTTTTGGAAGACACAAAGGAAACTGTAGGCGAGAAATGACAACTCAAAACCGGTGACTTGGGGCTGGGACAAAGCAGCATCGGGAAAAAAAACAGAACAAAAGAAATTTAGTTAATTAGTGAATATTTTTTCTATTTTTAATAAAGCAAATCGTAAATAAATTTATTTTTATAAAATAAATGCTAAACTTAATATCATCTTTGCTTTTAATTTCACTAATTCCAAACATTAGATTTCCTTTATTAAAAAAATAATTTAAACATTTTTAAATTAAAAAATAAATTACCTTCTAATTTACTTTATTTAAAGAATGCTTCATTTTTTTTTTTGCATTGTACAATTTACTTTATTAAAAAAATAATTATAAACAAGTGTGTTGTATTGAATTAATTTTTATATTGTTCTGGCATTCAGTTAGCAATATTGAGTTGCACCCAATTACAGGAACCTCTAGATAGCGTAGAGACGCAAGAATAATAGACCGACCATCAATTCTAATAAAATAGGAGGGATGGTCATTGGCAATACGCCAGGCAAAGATACAATTAACGAATTTGGAGACGTCAAATTAAAAAAAAACACAGAAACTTAAAGTATTACAACCTATAATGGAAATATGATACCGAAATCTGATGTATATCAATAGAGAAAGATGCCTCCCAGAAACTAAGCAATATTTAAAAGCAGGAGTATTGAGTAGGAAAACCGTTGATATTGTCATTATTAACTGTGTCATCGTAATATTTCTGTGTTCTGACGTTAAATATTTTTATTTACATTTCTTCGAGAAGAAAGCCGTTATTTTTTTTTCCAAAAGAACTTTAAACTCTTTACTTTCCTTATGGTTGGTTTTAGAATTTTTAGTAAATCTCTTTAAAAGAATTTATGCAAGTAGAGAACGAGGAAAGAAATGAAAACGAATGAAGAAACACAAGAGATGACTGAAGAAAAATCGTACAGACATTTAGACGACAGAAAAAATGTAAAAACATGTGAAAGAAAATAAAAAAACACAGAACGAAAAAATTGGGATGAAAATTGACAGCTGATCCTCAAATACACTTAAAAGACGAATCACACCTAAAATATTACTTCCTAACTAAAGTGTGAGTGAGAGAGAGATAAGATTTTAAATATTCTAAGTCACCTTGGATTCTTCATGATGGTTAAATATTCCCTTGGTACTTCAGGCTGTTGAAGTGTTATCACTTGAGAAATCTTGCCGGATAAATCCCGTTAAATTGTTCAGAATGAATAAATTTTATGACATGTTTGTTCGTGTGAATCACCATTTTCATTTGACTATAGTTTTAATATTTGTAGACAAAAACAAAATTGACTTCAGGGTTTTTAAAATACAAGGAAAAAAACGATTTCGCTACAAAATGTATAAGCCCTAAAATCAATGGATGAAATAAAAAAAACTTTCAATTCAATCAATAATCTTCGAATTTTTATGATAGCTTGAATATTGGTACAAGTAAAACGAATACAAATCTGTGGAGTGAATTAAATTAAAGAAACAGAAAAGCGAGTTGGAAAGCGAGAGGAAGCGCAAACAAAAAAGGGGGAAGAAGAGGAGCAAAGAAACCAGTGTAGGGAAAAGAGAGGAGCAAAGAAACCAGTGTAGGGAAAAGAGAGGAGCAAAGAAACCAGTGTAGGGAAAAGAGAGGAGCAAAGAAACCAGTGTAGGGAAAAGAGAGGAGCAAAGAAACCAGTGTAGGGAAAAGAGAGGACAAAGAAACCAGTGTAGGGAAAAGAGAGGAGCAAAGAAACCAGTGTAGGGAAAAGAGAGGAGCAAAGAAACCAGTGTAGGGAAAAGAGAGGAGCAAAGAAACCAGTGTAGGGAAAAGAGAGGAGCAAAGAAACCAGTGTAGGGAAAAGAGAGGAGCAAAGAAACCAGTGTAGGGAAAAGAGAGGAGCAAAGAAACCAGTGTGCGGAAAAGAGAGGAGCAAAGAAACCAGTGTGCGGAAAAGAGAGGAGCAAAGAAACCAGTGTGCGGAAAAGAGAGGAGCAAAGAAACCAGTGTGCGGAAAAGAGAGGTGCAAAGAAACCAGTGTGCGGAAAAGAGAGGTGCAAAGAAACCAGTGTGGGGAAAAGAGAGGAGCAAAGAAACCAGTGTGGGGAAAAGAGGAAAAGAAATTGTGGTGGAAAGAGGAGAGCAAAAATAGCGCGTAGCGGAAAAAGGGGAGCAAAAAAAAACAGTGTGGCAGAAATAGGAGAGCAAAAATAAACAGTGTGGCGGAAAGAAGGGAGCAAAAAAACCGTGTGGCGGAAAGAGGGGAGCAAAAAAACCGTGTGGCGGAAAGAGGGGAGCAAAAAAACAGTGTGGCGGAAAGAGGGGAGCAAAAAAACAGTGTGGCGGAAAGAGGGGAGCAAAATCAGTGTGGCGGAAAGAGGGAGCAAAAAAATCAGTGTGGCGGAAGGAGGGTGCAAAAAATCATTGTGGTCAAAGAGCTGAAGCAAAAACCAGTGTGGCCAAAGAGGGGGAGCAAAAAGCAGCGTGGCCAAAGAGGGGGAGAAAAAAACAGTGTTGCCAAAGAGGGGGAACAAAAACGAGTGTGGCCAAAAAGGGGAGCAAAAACGAGTGTGGCCAAAAAGGGGAGCAAAAACGAGTGTGGCCAAAAAGGGGAGCAAAAACGAGTGTGGCCAAAAAGGGGAGCAAAAAAGATTGTGGTGAAAAATGGGAGCAAAAAATGAGTGTGGATAAGGAAAAGAGAAAAAGAGAGACTACAAAGACAGAAGAAAAAGAGCAAAAATACTATCAAGAAATGGAAGAACAAAATGTTTAAGCGGAAATAGAGCAGCAAAAGTGATATAGGAGGAGGCAATAATAAACAGTGAGAAGAACAAGGGAATAACAAGCCTCAGGAAGGATAAGAGCAAAGAAGTGCGGGTGTAACGAGAAGAGAAAAAGAGCGAATGTAAGAAAAAAAGAAAAAAAATGTTATAAAGAGAAAAAAAACCTTAGCGGAATGAGAGATTATCGTACCAAACGTCCTCGTCCTGGCGCTCTTTCTGATCTTCATAAATGATCTCCTTGATCTGATCAAATCCTAAGTAGGCTTCTATGCGGATTAAACCATCATTTACTCCCGCTTCAGTAAGAAATCTGGCGAGGCGGATAATGATAACCTCGATACTGATCTTAAGGATTTCCACACTGTGGTAGACTGGATTGTAAATTTTAATGCTTCTAAAACGAAGCCGCTACCTGTCAATCACCATTGGCAGTCACTCCTATCCCCCATCATTATATACCAAGCGAGTCTCCCTGAAAGCAATACACTGCACCTCTTCGACCACACCCTCTCTTCCGATCTCAAGTAAAACTACTGCATTGAATCAATAGCTAAATTCACTGCTAGGAAGCTTTGGTCACTGTGTGGGGCCAGGAAGTTTTTCATGCCTGAATCCATCTTGTACATATACAAATCAACCACCCAACCGTGCATTGAATACGGTTGTCATATCTGGTCGGGCGCCCCTGCTATTGATCTCAGGGTTCTCGACAGACTTCAAAGGAGAATCTGCAATGTGATCGGTCCCGACCTGGCAGCTCGACTTCAGCCACTTTGTCACCGATGGGATGTAGCTTCCTTCTGTCACTTCTGCAAAAATAAAATTATGGCTTCTGCTCCAACAAGTTTAGCTTACTCTTGCCTCATCCTCAAGAATTTACTTGAGCAACCAAACTGTTAACAAGATCCCACTCTTTTACAGTAAAATCTAGCAAATACTGCCACCACTTCGACTCCATACCTTCTTTTCTCGCACTTTCCACCTGTGGGGCTCCCTTCCATATACTTGCTTCCCTGATGGCTACAACCTCCAAGAATTTAATTTCAATATGAATTGCCATCTTTTATCCACTTGATTCCAGTCTTACTCTCGTCTTTTCCCCCATCACCCCGCCGTATCTTTTTCTTTCCCATTTCTCACTATCCTCGCAACTGTCTTCACACCGGTATTCCCATCCTTATCTTGCCCTTGCTCTGGCATCCTAGGTAACCGGTTCGTCTTTCTCTTTGCTCTCCCTCTGCTGAAACGTTCACTCTTCTCTTTTGTAGCCCCACCTGCGCATCACTGGCGGTATCACCTTGCTTGAGGCGAAACGATTAAAAAAAAAAGCATAAGAGAATGAAGCAGAAGAAAATGGGAAGAGAAAGTGTGTCATTAGTAACATTTTCAATCATGTTATTTCCAGCCTCCAACTGCTCGGGCCAGTCAAATACGTTACACGCTGTTTTCCCCTGTCTCTCCTTATCTCAAATACGTCCAAAGACTTTCAGCTATCATTTCCTGATGTTAGCTATCAGTTTCCTTCTTGTGTCAGTCCTGTCTAAAATCTTGTTGCTCGCGTGCTCTGTCCGTGGTATCCTCAGCATCCTTCTGTAGAAGCAATGATAATATTAGCCGTTTTTTATGCAGAAGCATTTGACACCCCTTCACGGAGCAACTAGTATTACTGACAATTGAAATTTATAAAAGTTGTCTTAAAACAAGATTCCAGTAATATGTCTCAAGTTTACAAGTATCGACTTGTAAAGTATTGATGGGGGAGGCTGTTTCTTTCCTAACCTTTTGCTTGAAGTAGTGTAAAATATCAACATTTTGATTAGGTCATTACTTTCTTTCAAATTAGATGCGATATCCACTTTAGTTGTTGCTGTGTTGTAATTTCTATTATTTGGTACAGGGTTTTGTTTGTGATTCTGTAGCGACAGATAGTCCACAAGGTTCGGCGACAGAAGGTCCCCCACACGATTAAATATGGCTTCCTGAAAGCCATGTTTAATCATTGATCTGAGAATACCTTTTATATACAACTGACAGTTTAGATATTTCTGAACGAGCCCGCTGTCATGCATGATATGATAGATCTGATCTATATAAGTGTTCAGGGTAATGTTTTGGTTTTGTACTAACTTGTGGTGTTGAGCTAAACTACCCTTAGCTTAATTAATTCTAGGCTCAATTTTCTTATGTCAGTTCAGTATTAAACATTATACACATTTGGACGATCATCCCTCGAAATAAACATGACTGCCTAGGAAGAATATTTTCCCGCAGTAGGTGACTATTACTTTTTGCGGTTGACTGATTGCCAACCAATGTTACAGAACCCATTCTGCTCTGCTATTTAACCCATAGCGAGAGGAAGAGACGAATTAATACTTTTTCCCCCGCGAGTATTTGCGAGTAAATAAATGCAACGTATTCAACTGGAATTCGAACCCGACTCTCTGACTTCTAGTTTCAAGCCGATATCCACTGCACTACAACGCATAATATCTAATATAAATTCATTATGGCTTATCCAGAATACAGATCCAGAAATTCTGTTATTGATTAAGGGTATGTGCTCTCACTGATTTTATTCCAAATCATAGTTTCACTTGAAAAAGGTTCATTTTGTGTGCTATTTTTTTTAACATTTGGTAGAGGATCTTTTGATTCGAGAGTGTTTTAGCCTAAGTGTAAATACCTATGTCATCAGTATAACATCCTTCCTACAATCAATAAAAAAGCCTCGGGAGGTGAGCAAAGCATCATCGATGTCCTCAATTATAAGTTTTAGGATGTGGTATGGAATCTTTAAATGATCAGCGCATAACATCTCACTGGCAATAATCTTCTCAATTTGGGAATAATGAAACGCACTGCTAATTTGTATTGTTCAGGCGTAAAGCCCATTCAAGTTTAACCAAACAACGATAAAAGATCCTTTTAACAGGCTTTTACGGAAACGAGTTTGTAAATGAGGAAAACAATATTATAAACACGAAAATCTACAAAGGCGTCAGTCAAAAGCAAATTAGTATAATCAGTTCAGTCAGTCACTTAAGTGCCATAAGTGATACACGCTTGGGCGATCGTGTCTCTTTCGAGACATGACTAACTGGGCAGAAGATTATCCCGCCGTAAGTTGCCATTACGTTCTGTTATAAACTGGTTGCCAGCAATGGATATAGAACCCAATTATGTAACCCATAACAGGAGGGAAGAGAGTGATTGATAACTTTTCCAAGGATATTTGTGCGTAAGTGAATGCAACGAATTCAATTGGAATTCGAACTCGGCTCTCCGAGTTCTCGTTCCGAGCCGATATCCACTGCACCACAACGCACATCAGTTACTTTAGTAAATTAACTTAAAAGTCTAAACGATGGGCGTGTGCAAACATTCCCCCTCTTTACCGGCCTCGGGTTAATAATTAAAGATTTTGAAATAGCAAACGTTGATAATGATATTTTCTTTGATAAGTTAAGCAATCGATTAGCACAAAGTATTTACTCTGGCAGTTATTTAATCGAAGATATGTTTTCTTATCAGTCTATCAAAAAACAAACGTTTGTTCGTTAAATGAATCTACACTAAAGACTCCTCGAAGGCAAATTCTCTGAGTATTCTATTGTTAATTTTTCTCTTAGAAAACTGATGAACAAAATGTCGACAGAGAATAAAAGAGTTCTATTAACACTGAGTCGCGATAATTATACCTTTTGTTAGTTTTACGAAAAGAACACAGATTGACATAAGATACAGATTCGTACAGTTGCAGATAACGAAAGAAAGATTCGAGAATAAATATATGGAGTGACAAAAGTAGAAGCAATTTATATAGCAGAACATCATTTAAAATATTAAATAACTAGCAGTATAACCCGGTATTGCTTGGGTGTAATGAAAGCTTTAAAACTAATCCATGGTCCTGGAGCTCAGACTGTTTGGACGTTGAGTTGTTTCCAGTTAAAGCGAAACCGTAGACTGAAAGAAAAATGAATGGATGCAAGTCAAATTTCGATTTCCTGGTATCGATATCAAATCAGTTTTTTCGTCGTAATCTGAATTTTGAAGGCTAAATAAGTCCTCTGAGTAAATGGCATCATGGCTGAAACTAAGAATTACAATTATATCTACTTAGAGCCAAATCTGAAGCAAAAACTAAAATAAAAGGGCTGAAGAAATACATACAGGCAGATAAACAGACACACACACACACACAAACATTTTGCCTTTTATTTATATATATATATTCTCGATTTTCTGCACTATTGTAAGACCTACAACCTCGAAACTTCTAAATATCGTTTCTTAATTCTTTGCCTATGAGTGTATCGAATTTGATTAAAATCGGACCACTCCTTCTATAACCCGATTTTTTCGATTATCGATATTTATCGGGGGTACCTCGAAACAAAACCTAGCTAAGAATACTCACAGACGCTTATAGTACAACTGTGTAAATTTTCAAGAAAATCGGTTCAGCCGTTTCAGATTCTATATGTAACGGAGACACACACAGAGACAAAGTTCCATTTATAAATATGTTTAGATGGATTTAGATATATGGTTCGATATATTAATAAAAAAGAAAGTTAAAAATATTTGTCCAAACGTTATTTTTTTCATCACGAAAACCAAGTCAAATCTTGAACATACAATTTGAATTATTATTAGAATAAAAGCATGCGCTGTCAGACGTTCGGAATCCAGATAAGTGTAAATTAATGCTAGAATGATGGCATCCCATGCCAGACCTCTATAATCAATCAGTTTAGTGCTATTCGTGATACACGCTTGGGCGATCATGTCCCGAAGAGACATGACTGACTGGGCAGAATATTATTCCGCAGTAGGTTGCCAATACATTCTGCGGTATACTGTTTACCTACCAAAATTATAGAACCCAATCTGGCCTGTTATTTAACCCATAACTGGAGGAAAGAGACGGATTAATACCTTTCCCATGGGGATTTGCGCTTCAGGGAATGTAACTGGAATTCCAACTCGGCTCTCCAATTTTACGCTCCAAGCTGATATCCACTGCACCAGAACGCACATCCATACCTCTAGAATAGTTATGCATACACAATTCTAATTAATGTAAGAATTTAACAATCTCATGTTAGACCTCACTTACATAATTTTATAGACATGTAAGAACTTCCAGACACTTGTAATACCAGTTAATTTATAGTGAGTGAAACAATATTTTTCAGTCAATAACCGAAGCAAGATTTATCGTAAAACCATTTGAAATACCTGTTTGATGCTCTTCTTATACTGAATAATTCAAATAACAACGGTCAACTTTTTTTGCAAGAGCAGTTGAGAGTAAGTGAATATAACAAGCTCGACTGGAATTAGAACTCAGCTCTTCGATGATGTGTTCCGAGGTATTATCCATTACACAACCCTCACATCTAAACAGCCTATACCTGTTATTCCAAAGCGGTCACCCATGTAAGTACTGACTGGTTTCGATGTGGTTTAAGTTCGAACGAGAAGTGGTGTTTCAATGTGATATCCCTAAGTCAACTTGTTCTTTTTAAGTTTAGAATTGCAAAAAATGAACTCCTTTTGGATTTGAAAAAAAAATAATGATCTATTTAGTAGCATCATAGCATTGCTTTTTTTAATCGATTTTACCCTAACCAAGAAAGTAAAGCTACTTAGTCGCAAGCGGTTAGTAAGTATGAAAGGATAAGAAACAGAAGCATTACTAAAGAGCGAATGGATAAAAGAATAATCAGGATGACTGTAGATAACGATTAACAATGCATTTGCAGTTTTGGAGATTAAATTCAGCTTTAAAAAAATCACAGCCGAGAAAGATTTCTGTAAGTGAGAAGTGTGAGAAAAGAAACTGTTAGCATAGAACTTACGGTTACAACTAGCCAGCTCCACTGTAAATTATCGAGATCTCTGCGTCAGTCTAATACTACATTTAATTTTAAAAAAAATATCTAGATACCATGACGAAGAGCTAATTCAAAAAATTACCATAAAAGAATTCATAAGAAAGACAAAGGAGCAACCTACTGTGGTAGGAAAGTGACAGAACCAGGACTACCAGAGTGGACAAAGAAACAGCGGCAATTAAAAAGCTGTTCCACGCTTCTCAAACCCTTCCGATCAAAGGCCTTGATGTCGAATGCAGTTTATTGACAATACAGTGAAAGTAAGTTTTAGAGAAAATGGAAACAAAAACAAAGCTACTTAACACGCATCATGAGGAAAGACCTTGCAACAAATTCATCTGCGTTGTGGTACAGTGGATATCGACTCGGAACGAGAAATCGGAGTGCCGAGTTCGAATTCCAGTTGAATTCGTTGCATTAACGTACGCACAAATACCCTTGGGAAAGGTATTAATCCGTCTCTTCCCTCCAGTTATGGGTTAAATAATAGGATAGATTGGGTTCTATAGCCTTGATCGGCAATCAGTCTATCGCAGAAAGCAATGGCAACCTACTGCGGGATAATCTTCTGTCCAGTCAGTCATGTTTCTTTCGAGACATGATCGCCCAAAGCGTGTATCCCGTATGGCACTTAACTGACATAATAAAGAACGATAGACACAAGCAAACAACGCATAACCTATCTAGCAAGAATAACAATGGATTGCTCTTTAATGAAGAGTTCAATGTAATATTCTTCTATGTGCCTTGTCTTTTCAGGACGTAGGTGGTCATGACCTTCCACATCTCCCTATCCCTGATGGCTCTTAGCACGCTTTCTACTGTAACATCTTGCAGCTCCCGTACTGTCATCCACCTGCTCAGGCACTTCAAAGATATTATTTGCTGCTTTCCCTTGTCTCTTTTTCCTCATTGCATGTTCCAAGGAACTTCAATTATCTCTTCCTGATGCTCAATATTGATTTCCTTTTCGTTACCATTCTTTCCAACACCTCTTCATTGCTCACATGTTCGGTCCATGATATCTGCAGCATCCTTCTGTAGAAACACAAAATGTAACATAATATTCTTAGAACCTAATATCACTTCTCCCATAAAGCAGTGAACAATGGACAATCGCTTCACGAATGAAGAGACTTGAAGTAACAGAAATGTGGTTCTATAGAAGGATGCTGAAATTATGATGAATCAAGCAGTTTAGACAAAATTTCAGACAAAATAGGGAGAAAAACATTTAATATCAGGAAAAGAGAGTTGAATTTTTGAGGGTATATAAGGAAATAAGGCTTGGAAATTGATACTCATATGACAGCTTAAAACAAGATTATTAGAGAAAAAAACAACGCGTAACTTAACTAGTGAGCTTTAGCAAAATGGATTGTAAAAAAAGGTATAGGAGAGATAAAAAAAATATTTGGAGCTACGAAAATCAGGAAATTGTAGTCATGATAACCAATGTCCTTAGAGGGACATAGCATATAGAAATAGTGCGTATTACATAATCAAACCTTTTCTCACGAAGAAGTCTTCAACAATGGAACATTCTTATGACATTCTATTCTTATTTACATCTCAGATATCAATACTGCGTTCAATTCCTCATTAAATAAAGTCATATAATATTTGTATTCGCAGTTTTTTTCTATGCTAGACATCTTTGTTTTGTCTTACAAGGAAGCTATTTTCTTTTGCCCATTAAAAATAAATAAGATAAAAAATATCAATAAGAAGGAATGAAGTAATCCTCAAAATAAATTCACAGTAAAAGATATATTTTTTTTAATTCATGCGATTTATGCCAACAAGACTTACTAAGAACAAAAATCTCGTTCTTCACAATTTCCCTTAAGAATTTGCATCTCTGCTCGCTTATATATTTATTTGGAGTTAGCGTAAACAAGCCCCAGTCAAATGTCATCAAATGTAGCCCCAAATCCAGCCTAAAAAGATGGCACGAGATGTGACGAGATTGAACGAGATCTTCCAAGTCCTCCCCATATGTTGTCCTGTTATTTTTCATCGATCACGCCAACCTCAACGTCGGCTGTCGCCTTTTCTACAGAATTTGACCAGCACCAAAGGCGATTTGTTATGGCTGTGATATTTTAAGGACGCAGATACCGCAGCGGGGCCTAGACACAGAACTTAATAATAATCATTAAATTGGAAAAGTGTTTGTTCGTCAAATAGTAAAAAGAGGTGGAGGGAAAAAGGAGACAGTTAAGCTAATAAAGAGAAGGACAGAAAAAAAAACTTATATAAACTAAGGAATAAAAGCAATAAGAAATATTACACCGCGTCAGAGAAAAATCAATAAAATATTTAAACATTACTCATAAAAGGAATGAAAGATATTATCAACAAACGTACATTATATAAACAGTGTAGACATAGAAATGAACACTGCATGGTGATTGTCAGCGACGGGCTTTAAGCGATCATCACACAGCTTTCTATACAACAGAAAAAACATGCCATATGCCGTATTATATGTAGAACACTTTACTAAATCAGTGAGGAAGATTGTTGCATTGAAAACATTTTGATCATAAGAGGAAAGAGGAGCACCACTGCGTTTCGCTTATGCAGAAATATCTTTTGTATTAACAATTATCTTTTGAAAAGATTCTTACGTAAGACTTCAATATCTTAATGTAGACAAGAACAGTATTCGGAGGAATTTCTAATTAATTTGTTGCATGCTTTATTGTAATTTTACGACAAACAAATTAATTTTAATTAAAAGTAATAAACATACGTACACACGCACTTATCCAATACTCCAACATACTTTACACCAGAACACATACACAAACACACACACACACATATATACATACTATACATATTTACACACACACACATATATATACATACTATACATATTTACACACACATACATGCATACATATTTATACATGCATACTATACATATTTACACACACACACTATACATATTTACACACACACACACATACTATACATATTTACACACACACACACATACTATACATATTTACACACACACACATACATACTATACATATTTACACACACACACATACATACTATACATATTTACACACACACACATACATACTATACATATTTACACACACACACATACATACTATACATATTTACACACACACACATACATACTATACATATTTACACACACACACATACATACTATACATATTTACACACACACACATACATACTATACATATTTACACACACACACATACATACTATACATATTTACACACACACACATACATACTATACATATTTACACACACACACATACATACTATACATATTTACACACACACACATACATACTATACATATTTACACACACACACATACATACTATACATATTTACACACACACACATACATACTATACATATTTACACACACACATACATACTATACATATTTACACACACACACATACATACTATACATATTTACACACACACACATACATACTATACATATTTACACACACACATACATACTATACATATTTACACACACACACATACATACTATACATATTTACACACACATACATACATACTATACATATTTACACACACATACATACATACTATACATATTTACACACACATACATACATACTATACATATTTACACACACATACATACATACTATACATATTTACACACACATACATACATACTATACATATTTACACACACATACATACATACTGATCTCATCGAAGCAGAAGCCGTCGAAGTATTTGTAGAAGGAACCGAGAAAGGTACATTACGTCTGTGAGAAAGGTATTGAACCTGAGCTACCAGGTCAGGATCGATCCCATTAGATTCTCCGTTGGATTTTGCCAAGAACTCAGAGAGGAATAACAGGAGCACCCGACCAGATGTGACAGCAGTATTCAGTGCACGGGCATATGGTAGATTTATATATGTGCAGGATAGATTCAGCTATGGATTCAATGTTATCATTCTACTTGACTTCGGCTGATGGAATTAGGCCGAGGAGGTGCAATGTTTTGCTTTTAGGGAGACTAGCATGATCCACGTTGATGGTGAGCTGGAGCGATTGTCTATGGCGGTTAAAAAATAGCAGCTTCGTATTGGAAGCATTAAAATTCACGAGCTATTTCTTACCCCAATCCACCACGGATTGGCGGTCCTTCTCAAGCTCAGCAACGAGGTTCGTTTTGTCAGCCTCGGCAGATTTTTGATCGAGTCGAGAGTAAACGGTAGTGTCGTCAGCGTATATGCCCACTTGGGATCTTATTACATCGGGGAGATCGTTAATGAAGATCAGGAAAAGCGTAGGACTTAGAACAGAGCCTTGAGAGACACCTGCCTTCGTATATTATTATTATCTAGAAGCATGTCCGTTCAATACTACCTTCATTACGTGATTTGAAAGGAATAACAGGATTAAATCAAACAATCGTCCAGTTATACCATGGCCCTGTAGCTTCCGTAGAAGGCCAGCATGCCAAACTGTCAAATGCGTTGAAGATATCTAGAACAATGTCTCGAGCTTCGCAGTTCTTATCTAGAGTCTGTTATATATACTCAGTGATGATCGTTAGCTTATCAGCAGACAACCTGGTGAAGCGGAAACCCTATTGTTTGTCAGAGAAGAGACTGTGGGCTGTGAGATATTGAGCCACTTCAGTATTGAAAATAGCCTCGAACACTTCTCCAGAAAGCGGTCGATAATTAGAGGGTTCGGATGGTTCTCCAGAAATCTTAAATACAGGAAACACAGAAGATGATGTCCAGCATGCAGGAAAGCAAGAAGAAGAGAGGCAGTAATTGTAGAGTTTGCAAAGTGTTCAGGAGCACATTTCTTCACGACAAAGTTTGGGATTCAGTCGCCTCCGCTCGCTTTATGGGGGTCAGTCTTTGAAATTATATTAGAGACCAGCTAGTGAGTAACGTTAATGTAAACTTTATATCTCCATCTCAAAATTGAACACTTCAGGACAAAACACCTGCTTGCCAAAATCTTTCTCAGTAAAACAATGAAAATAATTGGCACTAAACAACACCGTAACACCCTTGCTATCAATTTATTTTTTGTTTAATTTTTCACATTTCCGAATTAGGTGATTTGTGTTGTCGGTAAATTTGCCAAACTTAAAATTTATTTTAATTTTATATCATTTCTATTTTTTATTTTATATTATTTCTCTCTTTCAAGTACTTTCGAATGTACGCCTTTTCGTTTTCAAGGTTTGTTCTATATATATTTCGACAACTTTTAACTTAATTACGGTGTTCTCACGTTTTCTGGAAATTTTCAAGTAACTCTAGGTGAGGTCACATTTTTAATCATTTCACCCCAAGCAAGGCGGTACAGCCACTGATGTGCAAGGGGCTACATAAAAGAATTATAGTTTTAGGCAGGAGGAGAATGAAGACAAAGACGAACCAGCTACAGTGGGTGAAAGAGAAAGGGAAAAAGAAGTATGGGGACAGAGGAGTGAAGACAGTTGCAAAGGTAGAGAGAAAGAAAAAGAACAAGATACCTGGGGTGATGCAGAAAGGGCTGGAGTTAAGTCGATAAGAGATGGGAATGGACATTGCTTTTAAATTCCTGGAGGTTGTTGCCGTCAGGAAAGCAAGTATATGGAGGGGAGTTCCACAGGCGGGAAGTGCGAGAAAAGAGGCTGATTGAGTAGAATCGTCACCTGCATTTGTTTGATCTACCTGTAAAAGGGTGAGAACCTTGTTACCAGTCTGCTTACCCGACTAAATTCTTGTGGAGGGCGCACCAGTGACCTAATCCTCAAACTGAAATAGTTATCTGCATTAAAAAAAAAACAAGCAAACAAAAATCAATCACTTCCATATACGGTTCTCGTCAGAATCGATTTTGCACATTTTTAAATCTACTATTCGTCCATGCATTGAATACTGTCGCCATATCTATTCGAGTGCTGTTGCTATTCAACTCGAGATTATCTTCAAAGTCTAAGGGAAGATTTTCAATATAGTCGATCCTGACTAGGCGGCCCGCCATCACTCACTTTCACCCCAATGAAATGTGGCTCTTCTACAAATACTTTCACGGCTTCTGCTCCAAGGAACTTAGCTCCCTGGTGCCCTTCCTGCACGAATGTACTCGAGCTACTAGACTAGAAACTAGGTTCCATCCTATTAGAGTTAAAATCAAGTGTAATCGAAACTTACTCTCTCAGCTGTTCTCGCACTTCCCGTCTATCGAATTCCGTATAGTTGCACCTCTGATTGCTACAATCTCCGAGAGTTTAAATGCAACGTCAACTGTCATCTCATCTTCTGGACTCCCATCCTTTTCCCGACAACCCCGAATTTTGTTCTTTTTTATTTCCGCTTTACTCTCACGCAGCTCTCTTCGCACCAGTGTTCCCATTTTTCGACACATACTCTGACCTGTTCCAATTTTTGTTCACTTTTTTATGTAAGCACCTGTGCACCAATGGCAGTATCATCTTGCTTAGAGTGAAATGATAAAAAAAATACAGACACACACACATATATATATATATATATATATATATATATATAAGATGATGTATTTACGGTGTTCGGATTGTTATCATATTTACGACGTTTCGACCGTTGTACGCTCCGACATGCTTCAATTGACTGTGATTTTGAACCAAACCCTTCATTTCGATCACTGGGGTAGATTGTTCTCGCTCCGTGAGTCATGTCACTTCCGGATGTGTTAATTATCTCCATTTACCTGAACTCTCAGTTTTTGTTTGCCACTACTGTTATGTGGCATTCAACTCAAAACTGAGTCAAGTAACTATATCCAACCAATGCTTTTAGCCACTGGGACATGTGTCATTGTGATCAATTGAAGAAGTTCGCAACGTACAAGTGTCGAATCATCGTGAATAAAAGATGAGAACAGCAGTCCGACGTACTTTAAAAAGAAAAAAAACTGTTTAAGCAATTTACAGATCCTCGGGGCATTATTGATGAAAAAAAAAACAAAAAAACTTAAGCCATCAATTAATAGCATCAGCTATGAATATTGTAGTTATGTTGTAAAATATTTATGAATAGAACCGTTTTTTTCATGCTTTAATATGACTTTACAGCATAAAAAATTCCATTGTGGATAATTTTCACGTTCTAATAAATGCTAAGCAATTTATCACCCGTTATATTTGAAGCTGAAATAAAATTTACAGTAACATTTAGCAGCACAGTTTTGCGATTATTTTTGGTTACCGCGACTCAAACTACTGATGATGATCTCGGAATGAGATTGAAAGTACTTGGGAAGATCGAGAAATAAATAATAAAATTATCTGTCAACGTAACAGCTCATTTCTTGTATCTTTCAGTTAAAATACGCGAAACATTATCCGTGGTTATGAACGGATTTTATTAAAAATAAGCAGACACAATGTTTGCTATTTATTCAATCTGAGATGTCTAAAAGAAAATTTGCTGCCTAAATACACAAATTTTAAATTATATATTTGTGTGTCTATGTGTGTGTTCTATTTACATTCGTATCTAGTTCTAATAAATGTGGAAAACCAATAGAAATATCAATAATGGAAATATAGCGGAATGAGTGATAGTGAAGTGAAGGAAGTCAGACAGGGGGTGAGTGAAAAGAAATAAATGAGAAGACAAATAGAGTGAGTGAATGAAAGAATAAAATGAAGAAAATGCAAAACGTTAAATTCTATTCAAAATGCCGCAGAAAATTACGTGTCTTTCTTTAAATTTTAATTGAAAATTAAATATTTACTTGGAATTTCAAAAAGAATAATATAGAAATATGTTGATGTTAATTGAAAATAAAATAATTGGCAGGTAAGAACAAAAAGAGGAAAAACTGAAGAGAAGCTATGTAAAATGAAGTTCGATTATGCATCTGAGATGTGCATGGTTAAGAGCGAAACATCTGATAACCCCCCCCCCAAAAGAGGAACAAAAATAAAAATTAAACGGAACTAACAAAAAAAAAAAAAAAAATAGCAGCGAATCGCAAAAGTATTAAGAACAGCGGAAAATGAGGAGAAAGGAGAACGCCAAAAAAAAAAAAATAATATATATATATATATATATATATATATATATATATATATTCTACAAAATTAGATTTGTATGCATTTATATAAAGTCACATAATTATTTCTGGATAACAAAGAACAACTGCTAATAACCTAACGTAATAATGGCCGCCGTCGCAGATCACGAGTTCAAATTCACTAAGCCTAGCATTTATCGTTCTCGTAAAATTATATAATCAGTGAATTTATGTCAATTTTTAGGATCGGGAATAATAATGTTTTTAATCATTTCACTCCAACAAGGCAATAAAGCCACCGAGACGCACTGAGATAAATACAAGAGGAAAACATTATTAAGGAACAAGAACAATAAAAAGAACAGGAATTAAGATGGAAGAAAACGATTGACCTTGCATTTAAAGTTTTGAATATCAAAGCTGACGCCAAGGTAAGAAAGCTGACGCCAAGGTAAAAAAGCTTGTTCTACAAGTGCGAGAAAAGAAACTATTACAGTAGAACTTACTGTTACATCTAACCATTTCAACTGTAAAAAAACGAAATATTTCCTTAAAACTAGTACTGCGCTTAAACTTAGTGTTTACAAACCATGCAGTGAACTTCCTTATTCAGACTAATGTCCTCATCTTTTTAGCTATCCCTTCAACGTTCGGGCCATTGTACGATCTGATGTTCTTCAAGTGTCTATCGATCATTGAACCTTTCAGCGAGTTTCAAAATTGAACCTCTTATGCAAGTATCAGCATCGAATATTTTCGTTTCGCTTGTAGGGTTAAGGCGGATCTCGTCTTCGGTTACTGAGATTTGAGTTATCTATGTATATAAAAGGCAATCTGTAAGTGTGTTCCCTATGCACGCCTACATTTTGTAATCTACGCCATTCAAACTTTCTAGGGATACATATCTACAGGGAAGCCAGGTCGACACATACTTTTTGAGTTTTAAGTTCAGCAATTTTCCTTTTTGGATAATGGGGCCGACTGTTTATAATTTGCTCCGTAAAACATCTAAAAGATGGTTGCTGAATTACGTCACAGAAATCAAATCACACTTGTCGAACGTGACTAAAATATTTAAAAAAATGAGCCTTTGTATTTAATTTTTATTCCAATGTTTTAAAAATTCATTTGATCAACAAAAAATGTGAATATTTTTCCCAGTAAGTTTGAAACAAAAGGAATATTTTATTTTAAAAAAAGTGTTTTTTCAAACAAAAACAAAACATGTATAAACAAAAAAAGTACCAATGGTTAATTTAATCATTTAAGTCTTTTTTTCAGATTTAATATTTCATACTTCACAAAATTAAAAAAAAATTTTTTTCTAAATATTTCATGCAGGAAATCAACTGTCTGTTATTCGTGTAGCATTAATGTAACTTTTTCTTCTAAAATTAAATGTCTATATTTCGTAATAGTTTTTATATTTCTATTTTCAGTAAAACAAAATCATTATTATTTTTATGTTAAATTCATTTAGTCAACAATAAATGTAAATATTTTCCCCCGTAATTGTGAAACAAAAACAAATACAATGTTGTTTACAATGTCACAGAAATGCATCAAGTCATATTTACGCAAAACAAAAGATAATAGATTTTTTAATGGAATTTTAAACAATTCTTAAACAACAATGTTTTTATACAACTCAGTTCTAATGTGATTTAGCCATTTAATATTATAAACATTATTGCATTACGAGATTTCATGTTTGTGCGAGTATTGAATATTGTAAAGATTGCGTTCCAATTCTGAACTGAGAACATAATAGTTTTTATATTTCTAATTTCATCAAAATAAAATAAATAATTTTTATGTTAAATTCATTTAGCCAACAATAAATGTAAATATTTTTCCCTGTAATTTTGAAACAAAAACTCAATGTTGTTTGCAATGTTACACAATGCATCAAATCACGTTTACGCAAAACAAAAGAAAATAGATTTTTTAATAGAATTTTGGAATAGTTTTTAAACAACAAATTTTATATAATTATTTTTTTATATAACAGAGTTATAAAGTGAGATAGCGCATTTCTGGAATATTTCGCTATGGTAACGATCCACAGAAATTAGTAATTTTAGAAGCATTTACTGTTGACGTATCTCATTTTAATAACGTCTTTGTTTACAAGTCAGCAAGTTCTATTTTTAAAATCTTTAACAGAAAATGAATTTATAAATTGAAGCATGCTGTTTTCTAAATTTTGGTTGAATTCATTTTCTCATTTCATCTTGCTCGTGTTTTTATTTTTTATTTTGACGATAAAATTGAATTAAACAAAGAACCTGCCTGAATTCACTAACTGGATGTGGGATCGACAATATTGAATAAATTGCTGGATCTATTGCTTGCTAGGTAAGTTGGTTCACCGTGTCGTGCCAGAAACATTTTCGTCAGAGTGCATCATGCTCATTTATAAATCAACTATGTGTCCCAAACATTTAAATGCAACGTCAATCGCTATCTTCTGTCTACCATAAACCAGCTTTTTTACAGGCTCTTCCTCACTGAAGTTTTCCCTATCACTCCGTCTGAGCCTCTTGCGTCCTAGTGCCATTGTAATCCCTGGAATGAAATGATAAAATAAAAAAGAACAGTATTTACATTATTCGGACTATTGTCCTCATCTTTGTTGCCATTTAAACAACTTTTCAGCCGTTGTACACTCCGGCCTTCTTCAGGTGCTAGGAATTTTGAACCTAACTATCTATTACAATCACTGGGGTATATGAACTTTATTTCTTATGTAGTAGTGCTTCTGGTAGTCATGAGCTATCTTCCTCTAATTCTGTAAGTTACTTGTTCATCATTGCTGTAGAAGGCCGGAGCATACAACGGCCGAAACGTTGTACAAATGGCAACAAAGTTGAGGACAATAGTCCGAATAATGTAAATACTGTAAATTTTACCACATCTTCGAAATATAGACAAAAACAAAACATACTAATAAAGAACTATCTAACCCATTGCTCCTGGTGGAGCATAAGCAATCGCTCGCATCGACGAGGAGGTCGTCGATTCTTCTGTAATTTGTCTTTTATCTCAGTAGAGTCGTTGACTGCGCGAATCCTTTTATTCTTCGGACTGCTTGCCAACCAAAGATATTGAACCAAATCTTTCCTGCTATTTAACCCATAGCTGAAGGAAGAAGAGAGGAATTAATACCTTTCCTAAAGGTATTTCCGCGTAAGCCAATACAACGAATTCAAGTGGAATTTGAACGCCAGTTCTCAGATTTCTCGTCCGGAGCCGATATCCACTGCATCACAACCCACATTCTACGAACAGAGAAAGCATACAGCGTATCTTCTGAGCGCCAGCTGTAAACTGCTTGTCAGGATCTAAAATTGCATTACGCAATGCGTGATTCCTTCCATCAGTGTATCCCAAACAAATCCGTCAATTTAAATTGATGACACAATTTTCCGTAACCCACCAGCAGAAAAAAAGTAAGAATCTAATGTGATCTGTTTCAGGTCTATTTCATGAAACGAGAATATTTGACTATTTGAAAAACATACTTCAAGAGAGCCAATATCTATGCAACTTTGCACAGTAATAGCTCTTCTAAATTACACTTCGCTCATTTGGTATCCCAATTCTCCAAAACATAACATTTTATTAATCTGTTAATTGATTCGTTTTATACGACTTAAATATGTGTAGGTCATTTAAAGCCTGAAAAAATATTGTTTTAAATTTCTAATTATTTACTGTAGATAATAACGTTTTTAGTGATACAAGTATTACTAATTAACCCTTAAGTGGAGAAAGACGGTGAATTCATACCTTTCCTGAGATAAATTGTGTGAAAGTGAATATAACAAACCCCCAAAAAATTGAAAACCCGGCCCTCCATTTAACAATTCTGAATCATTATCCATTCCCCAATTCACACATCCAAGCTTACAGCACCTGCTACCCCAAGCAGTTCATCCATCTAGGTACAGATCAGGCTCAAACTTGATTAACTTTGGCGATCTTATGGGAACCGCAGTTTCAATATTTATGTGGCCGCCGGTTTTGATTTATCTATGTCGATTGAGGAAATAAGCTTAATTTCGTCAGTTCTAGCCTTCTAAGAGCAGCCGTATTGTAGCGATCCACCCACGATCCACTTCTTTTTCTATTAGTGGGGTGCATCTTCTACTTCAACAATTTCTTTCCACACATATATATTTTGTGCTACGAGCATTCAAGAGGATTTCTTGATCATTACAAACATAACCTATTCAAGTGTAGAGTTGAACTATGCCACTTACTTGCTATAATTGTCTACTCCGAGTAGCTCTTGAGCCTTGTACAGAGTTAAAGTCATGTATAAAAATAGTAACCAAAGTTGTTTTTTATATCAATCTTTTTGATTAAGAATTTTTCTCATATGCGTCTATTTTATAACTTCTTGATTTTCTTGAAATGTTCTCAAATGCTTCAGCGAATGAAGATATGAGAAGGTTTTTCGTTCTGACTTGAGATAGCAAATCGTTTCATTTCTTTTGTCATCGCTAAGAAAATGCATTAAATTTTTAGCATAGTAATTTCAGGAATAACATTCATCGTCCAGAACAGCAGTGGAAGTTGTAAATTCTAATGCCACAAAATTTATGTGCAATTTCCAAACAACGTAAAACCCTAACATACAAAAGCAGAATACCAAACTCTATTAATCACAAAGCAAGCCAGGATTTCAAATGCTTTAAAAACACAAAATTACAATGCTAATTCCTTAAAGACACAAAACACGGACACCAAAAGACACAAAACGCGGACACCAAAAGACACAAAACGCGGACACCAAAAGACACAAAACGCGGACACCAAAAGACACAAAACGCGGACACCAAAAGACACAAAACGCGGACACCAAAAGACACAAAACGCGGACACCAAAAGACACAAAACGCGGACACCAAAATACACAAAACGCGGATACCAAAAGACACAAAACTCGGATACCAAAAGACACAAAACCCGATCACCAAAAGACACAAAACCCGATCACCAAAAGACACAAAACCCGATCACCAAAAGGCCCTAAAAAAGATATCAAACATCAGTAAGTACAGCAGAATATCAAGGACCCTAAAATATAAGGCCAGAATACAAAAGCCCTAAAATACAAGACCAGACAACCAAAGACCGTACAATTCGGTAGCGGTAGTCTAATCTTTGGGGCTGATATTAAATGATTCAAAACTTAATAAATAACGTTGAAACACTGGAGAAAAAATACGTTACAATATGAATTTCTTTAATTCTCATAGAGCAGGTGAAACATTCGAACATGATAGAATACTGTGTTATACATAACCTACAACATAGCAATAGCTAAAAAATGAGCTGACATAGCTATAGCTAAAAAATGATCTGACATAACAATTCTCCAACTTGATCTTAATCATATCTATGAATAAGATGGAATCCCATATGTATAAGAAGACGTCGAATAACCTACAAAGTCTAATATTGTTTGTCAAATAGAATTTGAGAATATTCCTGATTAAATGTGTTTAAATCTAAAAGTCATTTTGAGGCCAGTGGAGTTATAAAGTGTTCATTATTAAATGTCATGTCCGCAATACAGATATAAATTTAATGAAGTTTTTTATTTTTATCTTGGCATAAAACTTTCACATTTCCTTCTTTGAGGATGGCAATATTTTCATCACTTTATCTATTTTTTTAAAAAATCGTTTGAATCCAAGCAAGGCGTGATCACTACTAGTGTGCAGGGAGATACAGGGAGAGAAATGATTAGGTATAGTGGCAGTCGAAGAAAGGATAACAGGTGAATGGGATTCAAAGAGATGGAAGATGGTACTGAACGTTGCATTTCAATTTTTGGAGATTGTAGCTACCAGAGTGGGAATAAATAAAAGGAAGAATAGTTTAATGGAACGGAGTTCCACAGTCTGGAAATGCGAGAAAAGAATCTCTTAGAGTAGAAGAGGCGGCTACATTTATTTATACGGTAAAAGGCTGGGACCCAGATGCAAAGCGTAAATTCATGTGGTGGCGGCCACAGGGAAAGCTCGTCATACAGTGTTAATGGAAACGCAGCATATTTTGTCTCTAGTTCTGAATTAGAGATTAAGTTTTTCTGAAAATGAATTTGAATTTTTTTAATAGCATATCAACCTTTGTGGGTTATTTAATGCCAAAAAAGTGTGGTTTTAAGTTACTTTTTAATGATCAGTTATAGTGAGCAGGTTGATTTTGTCAGGTTTTAATTTTTTATTTTAGAAAACTCAAAATGTTTTCTTGTTTTGTATTAAAATGTTTTGCTTAGAATATTTTTTCCTTCAAAAATGTGTTATGGTAATAATTTTTTCTTCAAAAATGTATGTTTTTCTATAAAAGTCTATAATTATCTATATATTTCTTTAGTGTATTCTTATACTTTCAGAGTGTTTTAACCCCAGTTTTGGGATAAACTATTTGCCCATAGCTAGGACCCTAACAGGTGTTACCACTCCGGGTCAGGGTGGACTAGAGGACAGCAATTAAGAGGTGGTTCCATGATCGTCACAACCTCACAATCAGAGACCTTGTTGCTGGGTGCAATTTACCGTCATGCCCAGGAGCATCCTGAAAGTGAACTGATAAAAATAAATAAAGCAAATAAATAAAAAAAAACTTATTTTTTAAAATAATATCATCAAGTGTAGTGTCACTTCAGGACGTAGGCGATCATGGACTTTCACTTGACCCTGTCTCTTTCGCTCTCAATATTTTTCTCTTGGTATCTCTTCTACGCCCCGCTCCGCCATTCATTCGCTCAGACCCTACAAGTACGTCTCGTGCTACTTTCCCCGGTCTTTCCTTCCCTTTATCGGACCTGTGAATATTAAGTTCTTCAGGCACTCCTTTCTCATTAAGAATTCTAGAAACCTCATTTGTCTTTTTCTGATATTAAGTTTGAGTTTTCTCGTTTGCATCCTTTCCTACACTTCATCCTTGCACACGTGCTCCGTCTATAGTATTCTCAGCATCCTTCTGTAAAACCACATTTCTCTTGTCTGAAGCCTATCCTTCATGAAGTCGTCTAACATTCACTTCCATTCAGAAGGGCATATCACATAGCAATCCAGCACTTTTTTCTTTGTTTCTAATGTGATCTTCCTGATTTCAGTATTCTGGTTAACTTCTGAAATGCGTCTTTGGCCATGCCAATGCGTCTTTGAATCTCCATGTACATTCCATTCTCTGTCAAAATACTTCCTAGGTATTTGAATTGTTTAGAATTGTTTTCAGAAGTCTTGTTTTCTTTGTTTTTTCATCTAATTTAACAATTTCTCTTGCTCGTCAGTGTATCCCAAGGAAATCCGATAATTTAACTTAATGACACAATTTTCTGTAATCCACCAGCAGAAAAATGTAAGAATCAAATGTGATCTGTTTCAGGTCTATTTCATGAAGCGAGAATGTTTGACTATTTGAAAAAAATACTTCAAAAGAGCCAATAACTATGCACAGTCATAGCTTGTCTATATTACACTTCGCTCATTTGGTATCCCAATTCTCCAAAACACAATATTTTATTTAATTTTATTAATCTGTTAATTGATTCGTTTTATACAACTTAAATATGTGTAGGTCATTTAAAGCCTGAAAAAATATTGTTTTAAATTTCTAATTATTTGCTGTAGATAATAACGTTTTTAGTGATACAAGTATTACTAATTAACCCTTAAGTGGAGAAAGACGGTGAATTCATACCTTTCTTGAGATAAATTGTGTGAAAGTGAATATAACAAACCCCCAAAAAATTGAAAACCGGCCCTCCATTTAACAAGTCTGAATCATTATCCATTCCCTAATTCACACATCCAAGCTTACAGCACCTGCTACCCCAAGCAGTTCATCCATCTAGGTACAGATCAGGCTCAAACTTGATTAACTTTGGCGATCTTATGGGAACCGCAGTTTCAATATTTATGTGGCCGCCGGTTTTGATTTATCTTTGTCGATTGAGGAAATAAGCTTAATTTAAACGCCGATTGTTATTTAGTAATTCTGGTAAAAATTACACCTGACTGATTGCACCAGCAATGAATAAAACGTCAAACTCACTTCTAGGATTTCTTTAAAATTATGTGAAAAATGCCTGTGTGAATGGTTGTCACATCGCTGCGGATCATGTTGCTAACTTTTGAAAATTGATAGTTTAGTGCAGTAGTTCCAAAACGGTGCGGCATGCGAAGATGGTCGGTGAGGCGGGATTATTGAAAGACAAAGATTTAGATATAGTTCGTAGGTCGAAAATAAATGTGATTTCAAAATGTAAAATATTATTACGGATTACTTGTAATTGCATACATGGAATTGCATTATAGATAAATATAAACATAAATCAAATTTATCATTGTGATATATTTTGCATTATATCAAGTTTTAATAGTATAGTAATAAATGTCCGCAAATTGGAGGGGAGAGTTATCTATGATAATGTTCTGACTTCAAATCCGCAGTTATCTCCCTTTAACTCTCTTCCTATGTTTTTAATTTTAAATGTACTTTTTTTTTTTTATTACAGAAAATTTGGTGAGATGCGAGCAAACTTTCATTCATTTTCAAAATGCGTCAGAGAGCAAAGGTTGGGATCACTGATTTTTTTTTTTGAGTTGCTGTATATATAATCACGTAAATTGTTTCTAATCTATGATGATGTATAAATGATTTGCTTTTATCGAAATTCATGTAGTATGCCACGCCCCATATATATATATATATATATATATATGCGCTAAAAAAGACTGCCTTCTTCCACCGAACGCCCCGTGGCCCAGGGGTAGACGCCAATTCAGTCGGGTTTCGAGCCTGGGTTAGGGAGCAATCGGAGTCTATCGTACTGATGAGCTGTTATACAGCGAAACAGATCTGTCTGCGGATGACTATATAAATTATAATTTAGAACATGTACAAACTATAACATATTATAATTTATAATCAATATTCATAGCTCAATTTCTATCATACTATTTTAAATTAATGTTGAACGTTGTTAATATTTTCTTCGTTCCTTTTTCACTTGGGTATATATATATATATATATATATATATATATATATATATGTATGTGTGTGTGTGTGTCACAACAGATATAACTAAGACAAACATCATTTGATATAAAAATACGATACAGCATTCACTGCAAAGAAATAATCAAAGTTTAAGTAGCTACGTATTATGCAGAGACAATAACCTGTATTAAGCTACGCAAGCGTCTTAAGGTGTGCAGAACCTATGCAATATGCTGAAAATAATTATTATGGCACATAATAGACTTCGCTCTGTAAAACTGTTTTCACACATTTGTCCCTTTGGAATAATTTGAATTCTAGCCTTCCAACAAATGTTAAAATCTAGTCAAAGAATATTGTCTACAATATAGAAAATATCCAGTTCTTGATAATACCCGAAATGAACGAAAATACTTGGATAGAAAGGATGAAAGAAAAGTAAGATATGCAATTTATCGTCAGTTTGGATTCAGTCTTAAAAATTGGGAAAATACCAGAACAAATGTTATGAATAATCTCGGCTCATGAATTTAAAAACTTGTTGCAATGAAGTCTTGCCACCTACAAGTACATATACGTTCGTTCTCTCTAGGATTTATCGAGATTTAGTCAATCGGCACACGCTCACATCCGATCATCTGGATTGTCATCTTTTCTCCTTATTCCCCACGTTTCGTGTTAGAGATGTTTGGTGACGGAGGTGGCTGTGAAAGACGATTTGTGAGCAGGAGTCTCAAAAGAGTCTGGGTGATGGGTAGTGGACGGGCTGGGCGTGTTCAGCTCATCGCAGATTATTTTTATATTGACGGCTAAACAAGAAAGACTTCCCAACTCGGAAGGCGCTACGTCAGGAAGACCGATTTGCAACAACGGTTTTCCCCAGGTATGAGGGGTGGCTATTAGCCTGTGTCAGGAATGTCTTCATGTGATCACTGAAGCGTCGTTTTAGGCCAACTGGTAACCTCTTGCTGATGGTTAGTTTTCAAAGCAGGATTATACGTGGGAGTCGAGTAGAACGCATTTTAGACACGTGACTCGCCCTAAGAAGACATTTATGTGAGATAAAATAGCTTCATCAACAACACCATAACTTTTATCCATTTCTTATAGCGATTTACTAAGCGTAGCTTAAGCGTGACACAAGATTAAAGTATGGAGCCCTCAGTGAGATTCAACACACGAGTCAATTTATGTCCGTGGTTACATGAGCCTGTTTTATATATTTATAAATTCAGTTATTATATTTAATTACATAATGCCATTTGTTTCTGCTTGTCTTTCTTTTACTCTAATCTAAATCTAATCTAAACTTATTTATATATGGAACTTTGTGTGTGTGTGTGTGTCCATTACCTATAGACTCCGAAACGGCTGAACCGATTTTCTTAAAAATTTACACAGTTGTACTATACGCGTCTGCAAGTGTTGTTAGCTAAGTTTTGTATCGAGGTACCCTCGATAAATTTCGATAATCGAAAAAATCGGGTTATAGAAGGAGTGATCAGATTTTAATCAAATTTGATACACTCATAGACAAAGACATAAGAAAGGATATTTAGAAGCTTCAAGGTTGCAGTTCTTACAATAGCGCAGAAAATATATATATATATATATATATAAAAAGGCCACGACGATAAACACTTATTTGATATCGATATCAGGAAATCAAAATTTGATATACATCCATTCATTTTTCTTTCAGTCTACGGTTTCGCTTTAACTCGAAACAACTATTGCTTTTTAGTCTTTCGTGCTAACGTCCAAAGAATCTGAGCTCCAGGACCATGGATTAGTTTTAAAGCTTTCATTACACCCGAGCAACACCGGGCTATGCTGCTAGTATGCAGATACGTGCATTTCGTAAACGAGTTGTTAGACTGTACACACTGATAACTTGATTATATTAGTGAAGGCTTATGGAGAATCGGTTGTAATTCCCGGAAGAAATGATTATCGTGGAATAACGCATAATGTGCCATGCAATTTTAAACGGACCTCTTGTCTTACTGGGACCATTCCCAAATAATACCAGACAACTCGCAGAGTCAGTCAGTTAAGTGTCATACGTGATACATACTTGAAAGAGACATGACTAGAGAAAATATATTCCCGCAGTAGACTGGTTGCCGACTAAGGCTAAAGCACACAATATATCCTGCTATTCAACCCATAGCTGTAGGGAGAAGTGATGGATTAATAGAATTCCCAGGAATATCTCCGCGTAGAAGAATGCGACGAATTCAACTGGAATTCGAAATCGGCTCTCTCATTTCTCATTTCGAGGCGATATCCATTACGTCACAACGCAGAATACATGGATTTAAACTGTTAGGGCGCCGCTCCTATTTGACTACATAATGGACTGTTCCCATTGCTATATATAGCAATGGTGGATTCTCTACAAGGGGGTGGTAGGGAGTCGTAGAGAGTCTCTAATGGTTTACTGAAGAGTCAGTTGAAGAGTTAGTCACACTTCCGGTGGCGTACCGGAAGTAATCACGTATACACACGTCTTACGACGGATTGGACTCTTGTATCTTTCTAATGTCAATATTACTAATCACTTCTGTACATACTAACCGTCTTTCCGCGGAATACAACTTATATTCTGATTCTGTTGTTGAGTTATTCATTTATACTTGGCGACATAACAAACACATTACGCCCCGGAGAAGTCATGGCTTTGCTGACAAAGGTTTTATAGTACACAGAAAGTTCGAATTCATTCTTTTCCTCCTCCTATATTTGCCGCCATCCAATGGAAATTAAAACCTAATCTCTCCAGCTATTAAAATTTAAGTTTGTTTTTTTTTGTACGAAAACGTGCGTCATTCGGTAGGATTCGAACCTGCGACCTCTATCAACATAGGAAAAGCCACCAATTGATCTGGTGCGACCTCTCGACCATGAATGATACCACAGTCTAAACGAAGTCAAATGGAATTTATATGACACAATTTTCGATTCTACGCAAATAAAAATCTCTGCTCTGAAAAGTATTGCAATCTCAACAAATGTAAACATACAAAATCTGAATATTTATATATAAGAGTGGACATTGAAGTCAACACTCAAGGGCGATAGACTGTTTCATGCTAAGCCTGATGATTGCGCTTAGCATGAAACAGTCTGTCGCCTCTGAGTGTTGACTTCAATGTTCACTCTTATATTTACATACGCTCTATCTCTGATATTGAGCACTTTATCCTATAAACATAGCATACCTTAAAACTATATATATTTAATGTGTGTAGCGGAATACGCGTGGATAAAACGAAGAAATAAGCAATTGTTCTCCCCCACTCTACACACTTAAATAATTTTTTTTATTATTTGAATTTTATTCTTTTTCAAATTTCAAGAAAAGAATTCGAAAGATTCTTTACGAAGCAACTTAACACAAAATAGTTTGTGTATCTTTTTATAGTACAACTGCATGAATTGCGTTAGTATAGAAAAAACAGAATGCGTCTACATGTGACAGTGTGTGACACAGATTTAGGTTGGTTTATATATGCGTATAAATTGTACCAATCAGCAGAATGAATCAGTAGATAGCTGGCTTGCTACTGCTGACTATCGTAAGCACAGTCTGCAGTTTGTTTGGAATGTTATATACTGGAACAAATATACGAAAATTTGAAAAATTATTTATATGTGAGAATTTCAGTTTTGTATAACAAACGAACGAACGACCTTCTGGTCAAAAATTAATCGAAAAACAGACTCAGTCAAATAATTGTCATACGTGTGACACGCTTGGACAATCATGTCTCGACATACGTAACTGACTGGGCAGAAGATTTTCCTGCAGTAGGTTGCCATTACTTTTTGCGATAAAATGGTTGCCAACAAAAGCTATAAAACCCAATCTGCCCTGTAGATGGCTGAAAGAAAAAGACGGATTAATTTCTTTTCCAAAATTTATTTGCGTGTATTTACAACGAAATCAACTGGAATTCGAACCCAACTCTCCGATTTCTCGTTCCAAGCAAATAACCACAACAGACAGCCAAAAAAAAAAAAAAAAAAAAAAAAGATATCAAAAAGTTAAAAATTCAGAAACTGAGTAGCTAACTAAAAACATAACCTTTATAAGGAAACTCCCGCCCGCAAAAATGGTGTCAGGTTTATTGGTTAATAAATATTCTCCTTTTGTTTTTTAAATATCCATTTTAATTTTTAAGGAAGGAATATGTTATTGATCATATTCTAAAAAAATCTTTCAAAATTTCGTGGCAGCTAACAGATATTTATGTTTGCAAATTCAAAAAAATATCAGGAATCTCACATGATGACTGATCGGTTAATACATATGAATATAAAATTTAAATTAATAAACCCGCTCCGAGCACAGAAATGATTTTAAGAAATATAACTTAAATTTATTGCATTCCCCTTCTTTAATCAATAAATTTGAGGTCCTCACAGTCACTTAGGACAAGGCCAAATGCTTTGCTTGCAGATTTTCCTCAAACTCCACATTTGAATCGTCTGGAGTATCTGCACCCGACTATTCTCTCTTTTTTTTAATCTTATTACCCCGATCAAGGCGGTAATGCCATTGATGTGCAGAGGGCTACATAAGAGTAAAAAGATTAGATAAGAGGAGAGTAAAGATAGAGACGAACTAGTTAGAAAGGAGCAAGAAAAGAATGGGAATACAGGTGTGATGACAGTTAAAACTAAGGCTCAACTGAGGGATGTTTATATGACACCCTCTCTGGTCTATAAGATAATTTCAAACTTGATCCCCACAAAGCGAGCCGAGGTGACGGAATCCCGGTCACTGTCTTGATGAAATGTGCCCTTAAACTCCCCTCTGTTTTCTCGAAACTATAATTATTGACTCTCTACTTCCTGATTTCTTCCCTGCTGGAAGTCCTCTTGTGTGGTTCCTGTACTTAAGAACGCAGGAGAACACTTGGACCCCTCTAATTACCGCCCTGTCAGCCATCCTTACAATTTTCGGCAAAGTGTTCGAGACATCAATGCTGAAATAGTTCGCGATATCTTTGTCCGCCTCTGTGGTGGACTGAAGTAAGAAATGGCTCGTAAACTTTAATGCTTCCAAAACGAATTTGCTATCCGCCAAACACCATAGAAAGTCCCTCCCGCCCACACTATCAGCATGGCTTTTTCTAGTCTCACCGAAAGCAATGCACAGCGTCTCTTCGCCCTCCAACTATCAGCCGACCTCAAATGGAACGATTACATTGAATCAATAGCTAAATCTGTTGATAAGAAGGTTAGGTCACTGTGTCGGGCCAGGAAGTTTTGTCTTCTGAGTCTCTCTTGCACATATAAAAATCAACCATCCGCTAATACATTGATAACTGTTGTCATGTCTGATAAGGCGCTTCTGCTATTCATCTTGGTGTTCTCGACAGTATCCAGAAGAGAATCTGCAATGTAATCGATCCTGACCTGGCAGCTTGACTCCAGCCATTTTTTCATCAATGGTGTGTGGCTTCCCTCTGTCTCTTCTATAAATATTTTCATAGCTTCTCCTCCTCCGAGCTTAGACCCCTGGTGCTAATTTTACTCCAGCAGACACGGAGGGTCAACAAGTCCCACCCGTTTATAGTGAAAAAAATCACCAAATGCAACCGATACTTTTACTCCACCAGCTTCTTTTCTGTCACGTTTCGCCTGTGGAACTCTTCCGTATACTTGCTTCCCTGATAGCTACAATCTACCAAAAATTTAAATGCAACGTCAACTGTCATCTCTTATTCCTTTGACTTCGATACTTCTCTTCACCTTTTTCCCAAAACCCACCGAATCTTGTTCTCCCTTTTTCACTCACGCAACTCTCTTTACACCAGTATTCCATCCTTCTCTTACCCATTATCTGACATCCCTATAACCGGTTTCTATTAGTCTTCGTTCTCCTCTTATAGCCCCTTTAAGTGACAGTACTACTTTGCTTAAGAGGAAATGATAAAAAAAATGTCTACAATACTATAACGGAGCTCCACATGTAAGTATGTTTCTGGTTATACGCAATTGGTATGTATGTTACTTTCTGTATAACTTTGTGTATATACATCTGTGTGTTTCTCCACTTGGCTAAATGGGGATTTTGTTTTGGCCCATGTAAACAGTGTCACAATTAGGCTCATGAAATTGCTTTCTATTCGCCGGTGTCAACTATGTCAATGCCCCAATGTACACCGTGTCACTTTCCTTCGAGAATCACCTTATTATTTTGTAAAGATTGCATTTCTCTGGCCTCAAGCTAGATAAGTATTTAAAGTAATTACATCGACGTTTGGGAACGTGATGACAATTGGCAATGTTGTCGATTCCAGCAATAACTTCTGACTCACTCCATTCTTTATCTTACAAATTATACACTATTTCAAATCCAGCCTTCATCGATCTGCGCGCTCTATGAAGAAAGCAGGATAACACATTTGCCACTTTAGCCGGGTAACACAGGAATAAGCTTCGTGAATACAGTTTATTCGGATGAAGAACAAACTTTAAATATTTATGACCAGTTTTTCTTTATATTTCTTTTTGGTTGTATTTATTCAGAATCAATGGCGATAGGGTTTGCTTTTATCGTTTGGTTTTAATAAGTACTAGCAGTATAACCCGGTGTTCCTCGGGTGTAATGAAAGCTTTAAAACTAATCCATAGTCCTGGGGCTCAGACCCAGCCTAAAGAATGTTTGTGTGAAGTTTAGTGAGATTCGGATAAAAATTGTGGATTTGTATAAAGGACATACAGACAGATAAACAGACACACACACACACACATCTTGCCTTATATATATATATATATATATATAAATATTCTGCGCTATTGTAAGAACTGCAACCTTGAAACCTCTGAATATCGTTTCTGATGTCTTTGGCTATGAGTGTATCAAATTTTATTAAAATCGAAACACTCCTTCTATAACCCGATTTTTTCGATTATCGATATTTATCGGGGGTACCTCGACAGAAAACCTAGCTAAAACACTCACAGATGTTTATAGTATAGCTGTCCAAATGTTCAAGAAAGTCGGTTCAGCCCTTTCGGAGTTTCTAGGTAACGGACACATACACACACAGACAAAGTTCCATTTATAAATAAGTTTAGATTTAGATAGTGTGGTTCGCTGAAAGGTTACAATAAATTGGTAACCTCTGAGAATAAAAAAATTACGCCTTGTAATCTAGTAAAGTTATGATTGCTGTCAATATATTTAAAAAGCTTCCTGTTAATTTTTGGTTTAGTTAACCGGTATATGAATTTCTGAGTAGTCATTAAATGCCGACATTTAATTGGTGGGGCGTTTAGTAATTCATGTATTTTTTTTAAAGGAGTTGCTTTTTTGTCTATGAAAATATATTGCTAATATTTTTAACATATAAATGTATCTATATATTTTATGTGCGTTGTGGTGTTGTGATACAACAAAAAGAAGTAGCAACCTACTGCTGGAAAATCTTCTGCCTAGTCAATCAATTCTCTTTATAGACATGATCGGCCAAGCATGTATCACGTATGCCAGTTAAGTGACTGACTGGTGCAGGGGATATCGATTCGGAACGAGAAATCCGAGAGCTCAGTTCGAATTCCAGTTGAATTCATTGCATTAACTTACGCTCAAATACCCTTGCAAAAGGTATTAATTCCACGCTTCTCTCCAGCTATGGGTTAAAAAAAGATTAGGTTAACTAACCTTGGTTGGAAACCAGTCTACCGCAAAAATTACTGGTAACCTATTGCGGGAAAATCGTCTGCCCAGTCCATGTCTTTCGAGACATGATCTCCCAAGTGCGTATCACGTATGGAACTTAACCGACTGTTTTACCCCAGTTTCGGGTTTCACTGTTTAGCCATGGATGGTGCCCAAAAAGATGCTAACCGTAATTAAATGGTGATTTTACACTCCCTGAAACGTCTCGATCAGAGGTCTTGTTGTCGGATGTAGTTTATTGTCTTATCCATGACGATCAATATTCATTAGTGAAGCGTTTAAAATATCTCTGGAGAAGTATATATTATTTATCTGTAAATGTATCCATCAGCTTTTACTTTTAATGCAGAAAGACATTTACCAATTTTTTAGAGATTACACAAGAATGTTCTTTGTCATATATTAGCGAAATCCTACTTCAAATACAAAAGCTCTGCTTTTCACGGAAATTCTATTAGAGTAATCCAGAACCTCTTTTTGGAAACGAACAGTCTATTTGGGTAGAGAACAAGAAGGGTTATATACAAAATAAAGGTGATTTAGGCAATGATGCGATTTCTCATCGTTTTTACAGCGAATGAATCCTAGAAACTGCAAGTCCTACCGGAGTTGGTAATCCTTTCCATACGCGGTGTAAATTAATCATAATTCTGCTTCACTTAAACGGCGAAAAATTATCTTGCCATTTGTCTTTAAATATGTTTTCCATTGTAAATATCACTGTGAAAAATGGCACCCCTGTTAATGGCTATTCGGTGGTATAATATGGAGTTCTGGGAAGTGTTTCTTAGTTGTAATGTCAGATTAGCGAGCAGAGACACTGAGAGGCGATTGTGCGATATATTCAACCTGGAAGCCATGTTTTTCTCAAAAAATGGGGCTGCTAATGCTAGAAACGAGGTTCTCAGCCACAGAATCAACTTTCATGGCATCGTTGTTAAGCAGCAGCATTTTGGAAATTTAGCGGTACAAGATTAGACCAGTATTTATTTGCTGCGTATGTGTGTTGTGGTGCAGTGGATATCGACTCGGAAAGATAATCGGGGAGCGGAGTTCGAATTTCAGTTGAATTCTTTGTATTCACTTATGCACAAATATCCTGGGAAAGGTATTAATCCGTCTCTTCACTCCAGTTATTGGTTAAATAATAGGACAGATTGAGTTGTGTAGCCTTGGATGGCAACCAGTTTACAGCAGAAAGCAATGACAACCTACTGCGGGATAATCTTCTGCCCAGTCAGTCATGTCTTTTTCATGACATGATCACCCAAAGCGTGTATCACGTATCGCACTTAACTGACTACCATTACCCGCTGTAATAAGGTTTAATTGTAATAAACGTATATACTTTAGTCTTATTGATTTTACGCAGGTCAGAAAATAAAATTTTCTTTTACATCGCTTAAATGAAGATTATGCATGTTAATAGACCCTGAAGAAAATTGAAACTTATAGTAAAGAGAAACAAAAAAAGGCAATTTAAGTTAGAATTTGTCGGAAAAAAGGCAGTTCATCTAATGAAATACATATGGAAGACATCGAGAAAATTTCAAGCATCTACAAAATTCTGATTCTTGCATAAACTACTTCTCTTCGAGAAAAGATTTTTATTATGGTGTCTTATCCAAAGTGTAGGTTTGATTTTGAGCAATTATTTGAGTGAGTATTCAAGAATTTCGCCCGCATTTAAAATCTATGTATTAATTACGGTTTTGAAACTAGTGTGAGCGACTTGTTTTTGATACATAGATTTTTAGCGATTATTTAGTTGCCTTTTCATTTCCCTGGATGCCTATTTGGCTAATGATCTAGTAGAATGTGGTGTTTGGTTACAAAGTATATTGATTTTGTTTAAAAGTTTGGTTATTACTGGGTTGGTCAAGTTTTTATAAAACAAGGATGTAAGAAGAGATGGGAATATAAGCAATGTCCGACTCATCATCAGCGGCGATAGTATCCAAGGCTATGTCTATTGCCATAGCTTCTGTACTAAATATTAAAAATTTGTCAGCTAATCGCTTTTGAAGTATGGTCAGCTTCAGTATAGCTGACCTCCTAAGTTTAATATTTTTGGAGCCGTTAGTGTATATATAGTCACAATTTGTATGTTTTTGTAAGATATGAATTTCTTCCATGAATACAGATGTGTTTATTTCAGTTTTGGGGCATTTTGCGTGACTTAATATTTCATGTAGCTTTTTTTATTAACGAGGAAGGAGCTTTTAAGATAATATAGTCGTGTATTAGAGAAGTGTCTATTATTTTGAGTTCGTTGATATAGCAGATGCCAAAATGTTTAATGGCTATTTCTTTTAAATTATATAGTTCTTTATATTGAGGTTAAAGAACACCGTTGTACTCTGAATTACTTTGGCATGAACTAAGCTTGATGTAACATTCTAATGCTAATGTTGTCTTAAAGCCAAAGGTGGTTTGTGTTTCGGTGTATAAGCTTTCAATTGGGGACATACAGTACACTTCTAGAACAAGTCAAAAGCCCTGGTGATGGATAGTGTTAATTTTTCACATATGATTTTTTTGCTGCACCATAGATAAAGCATCCATAATTTAATTGGGATCAATGGCCGATAAAATTTCAGTAGCTTCTGTCAGCTTCTCAGCCTTTCTGAGAGATGACTGGCTGAATAAGATTGTTTCTTTATTGCATTTCCAATGAATATATTTTGTAAGTGATATGAAAGATAATTTTTTGTCAAAGATTATTCCTAGGTATTTGTATTAAACTACTACACACACTTCTGTACAATAGAGTTTTAACTCGGATTATAGTGTAGCTTTTGAAGTTGGAAAGAATTGTATACATTGAGTATTTTTAGTCGGAGAATCGGAATCAATTTTCTGTTGCCCACTTGTTTACCCTATTGAGACATTGCTGGAGAGATGCAATTGAATTATATGGATAATTTTTTTATCTGTAACATATTAGAAAATTATTTACATACAGTGAGCAGTCATAATTTATTTTCACATTGAAGATGGTTTCCTTGAGAGGCACCCGTTTCTTACTCATATGTCTTAGAACGTGACAAGAACATTAAAAGATCGTTCTGTCATGACGTTATTGATAAAAATTGATAATCTTACTTTAAGACCTATTTAATTTAACTCTTAAGATACCATTATGTATCATACCCTTTTTTAAGTCAAAGAAAATTGTCATAAAATGTTCTTTTTTTCATGAAATGGTTTTTTATAAAAAAAACTAGTCAAACAATGTGATCAATTGTGCTTTTTTTTCTTTGAAGGAAAATTGGAAATTTGTTATTAAATTTAGTAAATTTATTAACCTCAAAAAGGCTGAATAGTGTTTAGAAATTCAGGAGTGTTCTACCTAATCCCTGAAGCCCTCAACTACCAAGATCTTATTCTGAGGCATCACCCGTCGCTATCAACGGCAAACTCGTTTGGGATAGGAGTCTTACTACCCTGCAGAGTTGCAGTCGGCTCATTCTGAAGCCCCGGTCGACAGCGCGTATGGCCAGTAAAAATGAAATTAAGAAAATAACAGATAAATGAGTAAATAAACATTTTTTGTAGCAATGGAAAAATGTTCGAATATTATTACAGACACCCACAGTAGCCAGATTTAGCATGAATTAATTGTTCCATCATTTTAACAGGTATGGCGTTGTCAGGCATTCGTGTAACCCTAGGTTTTCAATCATTTGCGAATATTATATATTTAAATACAGCGCTGAATTTTCGCTGCAAAATGCAAAATCATGATCAGCAGTCTGATTATACAAACCCCTGCTTGTTTGATTGTGTTTAATGACATATCAACCTCTTTGGGCTATTTAATGCCAAAAAGGTGAGGTTTGAAGGTATTTTCTTAATGTTTGATTATAGTGAGAAGGTTGATTTAGTCAGATTTTAATTAACTTTTTTTGTTTTTATTTTAGAAAACTAAAAATGTCTTCTAGTTTTGTATTCAAAATTATTTTGCTGAGAATTATTTCCTTCAAAAATGTGTTATGATAATTTTTTTTCTTCAAAAATGTATATTTTTCCATAAAATCTATTTTTATGGATATATTTCTATAAAAATGTATACTTATATTTTCATAGTGTTTTGACCCCAGTTTGGGGGTTAACTATTTGCCCATAGCTGGGACCCTAACAGGTGCTACCACTCCGGGTCAAGGTAAACCTGGCAACAACAGCAATTCAGAGGTGGTTCCATGCTCCTCACAACCTCCCAATCAGAGGCTTTGCTGCCGGGTGCCATTTACCGTCATGCCCAGAACCCAGACCCCTGCTTGTGAAGTCAATACCATCCAAAATGATTAGATGGTCTTTCTCCATATCATTGTTGCTTTTATTACAAAATTCACGATAAAATAAAATCCAAGCAATTTGAAGGAGTAAGTCTTCAACGCAGTTGGTGATAATAAAAAAGAACAGCAAATAAATTGCTCATGAAAATACTTTAAAGAAATTGTATGTAATTTAAGATAGAGAAAAAAAAGTATGTAAAAAATTTGGCTGACATATTTGAAAGATGGAGAGGCATGCATGCAGGTAGATTAGATTATGTTCTTTCCTATGAAAGATGAAACTCAAGATACACGGAATGGGCAGAAAATCCCTTTTTTATTCTTTAATGCAAATTGTTTTTTTCCACTTGGGAGTTATCCTAAAAGGTAACTTGCAGACGATGAAAAGATTCCTAGTAAATAATAAATAATAAATATGTTTTTTAGAAACCTGATAAACCATTTATATCTAAATCTATACTTATTTATAAATGGAACTTTGTGTGTGTGTCTGTCCGTTATCTATAGACTCCGAAACGGCTGAACCAATCTTCTTGAAAATTTACACAGTTGTACTAGAAGCATCTGCGAGTGTTCTTAGCTATGTTTTGTGTTGAGGTACCCCCGATAAATATCGAAAATCTATAATCGAAAAAATCGGGTTATAGAAGGAGTGGTCTGATTTTAATCAAATTTGATACACTCACAGACAAAGACATAAGAAACGATATTCAGAAGTTTCAAGGTTGCAGTTCTTACAATAGTGGAGAAAATCGTTTATATATATATATATATATATATATATATATATATATGTGTGTGTGTGTGTGTGTGTAAAAGCTAGATGTTTGTGTGTGTGTGTGTTTATCTGTATGTTCTTTATACAAATCCACAATCTTTATCTGATTCTCACCAAACATCTCTCAAACATTCTTTAAGCTGAGTCTGAGCTCCAGGACCATGGATTATTTTTAAACCTTTCATTACACCTGAGAACAGCCGGGCTATACTGCTAGTATCTTATAAATTATTTCATCTACCCCTTCAAATTATTTTATCGTTTTCCTTTGGTCAACGAATTTTCCAGCCTTTCTAATCTATTTTAATTTTTCTTTAATAACCTGATCTCATCAATGTCCGAGAGAATTTCAGTAGCACATTCCCAGTTTTTCTAATAGATCATTGACTAGCCATATTGCTTTATTGTATTTTCCATCACTATTTTATACGTGGTGTTTGAACACTAATCAAAATTATTTTACTTTAATATTGATCAAGTAGCAATTAACGAAGAATGTTCTGCTGTCAAGTATTTCCAAGGTGTTTCTAGTTTTACTCGAAATATAAGAATTACAAGCATTTCGTTTACTAAAAATAAAAACTATTTTTACATTTCTTTCATACTTACAAATTCATTTTTGAATGCTGGCATTTAGTTTAAAACTTAAATAATTTCAAACCAAGTAAGGCAATGAAGCCATTAAAACGTTGAGTTACTGAGTGTTAGAGAATGAGAAAAAAATGAGGGAATTATAAAATGACGGAATTCAGAAGAAAACGATTGACATTGCATCAAAACTTTTAAAGATGAAATTGAGTGGAAAGCAAAAACCCGGAAGAGCGACCCAAAAGCCAAGAAATTATTAGCATAGTGATGTCTAACGAATCCAACTGTAAAATGATGAAAGCTTACGGCCAATATAGTACTGCACTATAAGTTAATAATGTCGATGTACGACAGAGGAAAGTTCAAACAATTCTATGTGCCCTGTCCCTTCAGGACATAGGCGATCATGGCTTTCCACGTCTCCCTATCCCTGGTGGCTCTTAGGAAGCCTTCTTCTGTTACTCCATGCAACCCTCGTTCCATAATCCACCTGATTAGATCCTTCAAATATGTTATCCGTTGCTTTCCCCTGTCTATTTTTTTCCTCTATCTGGCCTGTTAGTATCAGGTTCTCCAAGTCCGCCTTCCTCATTGCATGTCCCAGGAACTTGAGCTGTCTCTTCCTGATGCTCAGTATTAATTTTCTTTTCGTTTCCATCATTTCTAAGACCTCATTGATACATGCTCGATCGATGATATTCGCAGCATCCTTCCGTAGAACCACATTTCATTTGCTTCAAGTTTTTCCTTCATCTTTGATGATATTGTCCAGAATTCATTGCCATATCGAAGAACTGACAACACATAACAATCCAGTAGTCTCTTAGCGAAGTTGTCCTGTTTCTTAATATTTTACTCAACTCCTGGAATACTCCCTTCACCATGCCAATTCGCTTTTGGATCTCTGTGTCGCACTTTCCGTCTTCTGTTATAACGCTTGCCAGGTATTTAAATTTTTGTACCTGCTTGATTCTAGTATCCTCGACCTGTATTTGGCATATTGAGCTGCCCATTTTGCTGATGAGCATGCATTCGGTTTTCTTGCAGTTAATTTTTAGTCCTTTCTTATCACTCTAATTTTTTTTTTAAATCATTTCACCCGAGCAAGGCAGAAACGCCACTGATGTGCAGGGGGTTACATAAATGTAAAAAGATTAATTAGAAAAGAGTGAGGAGTGCAAGCTAGTTAGAAAGGAACAATAGAAAGCTGAGAAAGCAGGTGCAATGACAGATACATGGGTGGAGAGAAAGTGAAGATTATACAGGGGAGGGGAGAGAGCTAGAGTCCAGTGGTTAGTAGATGAGTATTAACTTTGCATTGCTCAGAGAAGCTACTTTACGGCGTTGGGAAATGGACTGAAGTTGAAAAGACAGGTCAAGACCAAGAAATCCGATAGGGGAGTTCCAATTCCAATCTGATTCATCACATTCACCTACGAAAATACAATTGGGCGATTGCGAACCGAAGAAAGACATGACCGACCAAGAGTGTCACTTCGAACACCTTTCAACACACATTAAGCCGGATCTGTATCCGGTAATGTCATCTGGAAGGAAAGTTCATTCTAGGCTGAAAAAAAAAATCAGGTATGAAGTAGCTTGCTAAAATTACCGGCGCTTCAAACCGATTTTGATGATAATATGCTGTAAAAAAGAAAAAAAATAGGGAAATGGAAAGTTAAATTACATAAACATCCAATGATGCTAAACTACTCGGGGCAGGCTGTGAAAGATAAGATACGGTACAAATCTACTTGCCTTACTACCAGTGGAAAGAATTTTTATTCTAGGAGTCGCACAGGTCTATATAAGGATATATCGAAAAACAAATAAACTGAATTTTTAAAAGCTTATAAAAGTAGCGTAGCCATGCTAGCAATCCCCTTGGAATCAAACACTTAGTATATTTTCTTGTCTAACGATAAAAATGATTAGCATCTATAAACCCTGAGTGAAAAAGGTCAAGAAGAACATGTCTGTAAACAAAGAAGATATCTTAGCAAATATACTGGTGGAGTATGACTATTATGTTATAAATCAAAGCGTTTAGCACAAGCTAAAGAACTTTTGTTGCTTCATACAAGACGCAAAGCAAACCAGACAAGACTTAAAGGATTAAATTTAAAGTGTCTCGTTCAACCTTTAGTGTGAAGCAAGCTTGATACAATTAGAAGTTCTACAGACATTTATTATTGGCGGGTAAAACCAAAACATCAGTTATTCAAACCAGGCAGGGGTTTCCAAACTGTGATCTGCGGACCAGAGGGGGATAAGATAGGGGGTCCGTGGATTAACTCATCACGTGAAATTCAAAGTATAAATTTTCAATGTCTGGATATTTATTTTTACTTATTAATGTTATCACATGACAAAAGCTTGCACTATCGCCTATTACATGTCAACGTTATTCATACAAAAAATTATTTTTATATTGAAACAAGAGTTTCACTGGAGACCAAAAGTTCCTCTCGGACAGAGAAACGTTTAAAAGAATCGCGTAAGTAGAGATTAATTGTTGTGTGCCTTTATGTAACATTTAGTAGTAATTATTAAATTTATATATATATATTTTAAAGATTATCAACCCATTGAAAAGGGTATTTACAAAAAGGAAATATTTTTATCTTTTAATAATTTTTTGAGATAGGATTTACAGGTACGTGTCCTACTAATTAGCCCATAAATGGGGGAGAAGGTGGATTCTATTTTTCCCCCAAGTGCATTTTCACTTAAGTGATTCTAATACAACCGACAGAATTGGAACTCGGCTCTCCGAAACCCAGTTCGGATCATTTATCATTACACCGTCCGCACATCTAACATTATGGCGCCTTGAATTCTCAAGTGGTTACCCATAAGTACTGACATTTAACTTTAGTGATATTCTGAAAGCCGGTATTTCAACGTGATATTACCGTAAGCTGTATTGCATTTTCGCGGTCATTATCAAATGTTCTTTAGCAGACGGGTGAAATAATAAAAAACTGCCCTCACTTTTGGACGTGTCAAAGGTTACATCTTATTCCAAAGGTTAGTGGCCAGAGAGCAGCTCTGTTCCTTTGGACAACTTTCTTCAATTTAGGCTGAGTAAAAGAATCTGGTTTTAATGATATTCAGTCAGTTAATTGCCATATGGGATTCACGCTTTGGCTGTCATGCCTCGAAAGACCGATAACTGACTGAGCAGGTTTTCCTGCAGTAGGATGCCATTATTTTTGCGGTTAAGGCAAATAATCAAAATCTGTCCTGCTATTTAACCTATAGCTAGAGGAAAGAGACGGAGTAGTACCTTATACAAGGATATTTGCGCGTATGTGATTGCAACGAATTTAACTGGAATCGAAACTCGGCTTTCGGATTTCTCGTTCCAAGCCGATATCCACTGCACCACGACGCACATTCTAAAGATATTAAAAGTACATTTAATTAACACACTATAAACATAATTCCGTTTAGGTCAAATCTTACGTTTTTCATCTAAAAAAAAAAAAAAAAAAAAAAAAAAAAAAAAAAAAAAAAAAATATATATATATATTGTGGGCATAGAAAAAAATTGTAAATTTGAAAGGTCTTTACACTTTAAAGAAATGTTTTATTTATTTAAGGACAAAAAGACCTTACACATGCAAATAAAAAATGAAACTACAGCAGGAGGAATTTGTTTTCAATAAAACAATAGTTAAAATTTCCTTTAAAATATGAAATGATTTTAACTTTTTTTTTTAATTAAACATGATTTTGAATAGCATGAACAAATTTGCATGATATAATTGTTTACATATAAAAAAACCTGATGATGGGGGTGTTAAAACAGTTGTATCGCTTATTTTTATACATTCTTTTTACTATAAAAACATAACCTCGAAGTAATCGATTTATTTTTCATACTAGTACTAGAAGACAATCAATGGAAAGCTTGATTCTCACTAAGTGGGGTTCAACATTTTTCTAAAGAATATTCGTCTAAAAGCATTTGTCTAAGCGAAATCTGTCTAAGGAATACATGCTTAATTACTTTATTTTCTGAATAAATTAACACTTATTTGTACAAAATACTTAATGTTAAATACCTTGCAAAATAATATCTAATACATTTATAGCAACATTAATTACTAGTTATACCAGTAGTATAAGCATTTATTAGCACGAATTGATGTATATTAATACAACCAATATTAGACCATAGGAGACAAATGTCCAATTATTAATTCTAACCAAATATCTTCTGGATGTTGATTGAGTAAATAAAGTATATCTATTTGATGACCGATATTGCCAAATAGAAGTTTATTTTTATCAGTAATTATATAAAAAAATTTTCGTTAAATGCATTGATTTATGTATGACTGATGGGAATGTCAGTCATTTGCTGTTGAAGTCTAGAATTGCAAAGTTAAAGGACAAATCGTCTTATTCGAAAGAAAGTCAAATTAGGTTTGCCAGTTCATCTTTTTGTGTCAAGAGAATAAGAGAAATTGGTGGACATGTAGAATGCAGAGAAATATGCACGATACAGTAAGCAATTGTTATTCTTGCTTTTAATTGCTACAACATTTCTGACTTTCACCATGCAAGAAACACACCAAGAAAGATAAATTAAATATTTAGAAGGAAAAGAAAAAGACAAAGAGAGAAACATGCTTTCAATTGATAGGGAAAGGGAGAAAAATCGGTAAATGTTCGTTTTAGGTGCCGACGGTTTTATCCCTTCCAATTTATCCAAAATAACATTGTTTCTGTGCAAATGTATATGCTGAACTCAAATCAACAATTCGTTATTGAAGAAACCTACCTTTTTTTGCTTTGAAAGTTCATAAAACACGAACTATCTCGCACTTTTTCTCTCCCGTAACTCTCACGAAGTCATGTAATTAACTGCAGAATGACGTTCTACGTAGGCAGCAATTTTGGTCGAATTTCGTCCTTTACTGAAACTTTCGGCGATGTACTTCCTGTTATGAGAGGAATAAGCGTAGAAATACAATAGCGCGTTACTTTAATTACCGGAAGTACATTGCCGGAAGTATCAGTAAATGAAGAAAAATCTGCCAAAATTCGTTCACATGCGCAGTACGTCATTCTGCAGTTAATTACCTGACTTCGTGAGAGTTACGGGAGAGAAAAAGTGCAAGATATAGTTCGTTTTTTATGAACATTTAGATTAAAAAAAAAGTAAGTTTCTTCAATAACTAACATTTGATTTGAGTTCAGCATATACATTTGCTCAGAGATAATGCTATTTTGGATAAATTTGAAGGGGAAACACTTGGGACTTACAACAAAAATTGACCGAAAAATCACATACCTTCTTTTGGAAATATGTCATGCAAGATTAATTGTTCTCGACTTACCTAAAAAATAAACAGAAACGATATTAAAATACGGAAAATTTAAGCAGAATATACATAATTGAAAACGATACAGACCGATATGGAGGACATCGTTATTATTTAAAAAATGTTCCAGCATTATAACGTTTCATTTTTGCTTGAGATAAGAGCTTGCATTTCCAAGTGCTTTCGGCTACTTTTCTAGCTATTCCCAAGGGTGTTAGGTTTTGACTGTCATATCAGAAATGAAATTAAAAAAAAACTACGTCTTCCTTCTCGGTCGTTTTCAATGAAACACACTTAAAAGAAAAGTTGCTGCCATATATATCTACAGGCGGTAAGAAATCATCTTGTGAAATAGAAGAATCATTATCTCAGTGTTCACATGAAACTTCTAGTCGCGTAAAGCAATAACATGTTTTAATTTACGTATTTTATATTGGAAATTATGAATACATCTTATACAATATTTATTTCGGAATTTATACAGAAATTGTGGCACGAGGCCGAATGGGGAGGGGGCAAAAAACGTAAGATGGTCTTCAGTAATCTATCCTATACCTAGCTAAACACTATTTTTTGTACAGAATACAAAAAATTGTGGCACAAGGCCTAAAAGGGGAGGGGGAGAGGTTGGTTCTCGCTTAACTATCCTATACCTAGCTAAACACTATCACGACTCAATCACACATTACAATTTCCCCATTCACTATAATGCCACATATTGACGAGGGGCACCTAAAAAATTGAAAAAGCCCATGACAATAAAAATGTATTTATATACAATATAAAATTAAAACATTTAATGAAAAATTAAATGATCAGAGGGGGATGAACCCAAAAACAAACTAAAATACAACATAATTTATCCAAAGTAAAATAAAATAAATGTTAATAAGACCCGTCCATCCCAGAAAAAGAGTGGCCGCTGAATTCCACCAAACGGCGAAATCAAGATGCGCACTCACTAAGGGAGTGGGAGGAGGTAAAATAATTAATAGAATGGGAAAAAACAAAGTCTGACGCAGCCGAAATGAAAAGAGACCAAGTGAATACATCTTATACTGAAAAGTCTTGATAGTATCTATCTCATACATATATATATATATATATATATATATAAGATAGATATGAGAGAGATCATCCACAGAATCTGAAATTGTAAAGAAACTTAACAGAAACTACTCTTAAATCAGGAATAAAGAATAAAGGTTGTAGTGAACTACCACAGAATGCAAAGTGGCTCAGGTTTGCATGCATTTTTTTCTTTTGCAACAGTCTATGTAACACTAAAGAAACTAGCTTACCTCCAGAACGAAAATGGATTCGGACGTGTCCAGCATGTAAACGATGCCAAAATGATGGCTTCGTGAGTTGCATTAAAAGCGGATAGACTCTCGCGAGCGTTTCTTTATATATATATGTAAATTTCAGCTGCCAATGTAGATATGAAAACGGCATAACGAGACGACAGAATAAAAAAAAAAACTGACTGTTGTATCAAACAGGAGACACGTGTTGCAGTCAGTGAAGTGTTTGACTTAAGGAAGCTGGTTACGAGTGAAAAGTAATTACAATTCTACAAACTACTTTACATACTAAAGTGTTGCTTCAGAAGTTCATTGAAAATTAATTTGCTTTTGCAGAAAAAAAAATCGAAGTGTGAGGAGGAAGTTAGAATAAGCAGACATGTTGGAAGAAGTAAAAAGATAAAATAAATGCAATGTATGGATTCACAGTTAATACATTAAGAGAAAAAAATCAATTTTAATAGCGGCGCAAAGGTCGTCTATTCAGGATGCTACATTGAAGAGTTCATTTTCATCTTTACCACAAATATGAAAGCACTAACATCACACTTCATTCATTTTATAGGAGAAGTAAAGCCAGTCTAAAGTTCGCAACGTTATAATGAACTTTGAAATTTCCCCATGTAACTTTAATGGCAAGATATAGAAATTAATCTATTAAGAATAGTTTGTATATGTGTGTAAAATACAAATAAAACAATACTTTTATATTATCCGCGAGTAGACGTTTTATGTAGACACTTAGATGCTCTTCTCTTACAATACTCAGTCGGTAAGAGTTAAGTGATACTCAATTATATATTATTAATAATAACTATACATACTGTCCTACGTCGATGGCACGACTCAGAGTTTTATGCGTTATGCAATCATCAAGTGCATATTACAAACTGACAGTTTAATAGATTTGAATTTAAGTTTACTCGACGTTCATGGGAGTTACATCTTATGAAGTTAGGTTAATGTTTTTTAATATATCAAGAGTAAAGTTTCAATAGAGAAAAATTTCATGAAGATAAAATTTTTATATTATAATTTTAAATTAAAACACAAGTAGATGGAATCAAAGATGGCGCAATTTATGATTATTAATAGTAATATTAGCGAAGGTAAGAAAGAAAATGAGAAGTAAATGAGTGAGAAAGAAAGAAAAAATAGGAAAACGTAAAGAAGAATCTGTATCAATCAGGGTTTAGGAATTTAAATAAGTAGGACAATATGTATATTTATTGATATATATATATATATATATATATATATATATATATATAATAGCTCTGTTTCTACGGCATAGAACACTGTTTTATCAATACGTATGTGTACCCCTATATGTATATTACTTCACTGACTCTCTATTTTTTAAATACGCACACTAATATATATATTTATATATATATATATATATATAAACCCACTGTTCATGCATTTACTTTTATAAAGAATGATCGATACAACGTAGAGATTTATATTATAGTCTTCGAGTAATGTAATTATTACCCATGTTTAATAGCCCAAAGTAAAAAAAAAACGAACATCGTATAAATAAAAGAAAATAAACTCACACAACATTAATAGCAACTTTATTCCATCCACTCAGAGATAGTAGTAAAAGAAAAAGTATTTAGCCTTTCTTAAAAGAACCTTACATCCCAATATAAGAATTAGCCAGACAAAACTAAAAAGTGACCTGTCCAAAACTAAGCTACTCTGCACCCCTCTTCTAACCCAAGACTGTATCACTATGGCTACAAACTGCCGGCTCAATCGTACTAAACTCCCACCACATTCACTTACATATCATATTACCAAAAATAAATCGTTTTCACCATTTATTTTTCATTGCAATTTATCACCAGATTGTGTAGTGATACTATGCTTTTATAAACCATTGTAAGAACCATTAAAATATCTATATATATATATATATCCGACATTTTGAGCATGACTTGGAGATTCATGCATTATGCAATCAACAAGTGCATATTACGAATTGAACATATTTCGATTTGAATAATTCAAATCGAAAACATTCAGTTCATGTGCGTTGTGGTGCAGTGGATATCGGTTCTGTAAGACAAATCGGGGTGCCGAGTTCGAATTCCAGTTGAATTCCTTGCATTCGCTTACGCACAAATATCCTTGGGAAAGATATTAATCCGTCTCTTCTCTCCAGTTATGGGTTAAATAACAAAACAGGTTTTGTTCTATAGCCTTGGTCAGCAACTGGTCTACCGCAGAAAGTAATGGCAACCTACTGTGGAATAATCTGCGCAGCCAGTCGTGTCTCTTTCAAGACGTGATTACTCAAAGCGTGCATCGCGTATGGCATTTAACTGGCTGACTATAGTGAGAAGGTTGATTTAGTCAAATTTATATTATATTATATTTTTTATTTTATATATTTTAAAAAACTGAAGATGTCTTCCAGATTTGTATTCAAAAATGTATTGCTAGTAATAACATTTTTCCTTAAAAAATGTTTTATAGCAATAGTTATTTGTCCTTAAAAAATATATTATGGTAATAATTTTTCTTTCCAAAATGTATTGTTAGTAATATTTTTCTTCAAAAATGTACATTTTTCTATAAAAGTTTATTTTAGGTAAATATAGTTCTATAAAAATCTATTTTTGTACTTTCATAGTGTTTCAACCCCAGTTTAGTGGTTAACTATTTGCCCATAGCTGGGACCCTAACAGGTTCTACCACTTTAGGTCAGGGTGGACATGAGAACAACATCAGTTAAGAAGTGGTTACACGCTCCTCACAATCTTCCAATCAGTGGCCTTGCTGCTGGATGAAGTTTAACGTCATACCCAGAACTAACACACACACACACACACACACACACACACACACACAAAAGAAAGAGAGATGGATAGATAAAGAGATAGATAGATATTCAATAAAAAGTGACAAATAAAAGCCAGTAACATCCACGAAAACAATGTCTGAGGTGAAAGCATTTCTGCGACACACATCAAATTATAGAAAACGGATTACATCAAAGCCAACTTAAAGAGGAGACGGCCATGTGTAAATAAATAAATAAAAAAATATGTAAGCTAGTAGTGCAAAGTAAAACATTAAAAACTCCAATTTATTTATGGGGCGATAGAAATGGAGATTCATATGATCTGCAGATAAAAGAAATTGATTGACTGTGGGATAAAATATATCTAAAGAGTTAAAGCTTTTTAGATTTCTGGAACACATTCTGAACCTTTTCAAAGTATTTCAAATGTTTTATTAAATACAATCGATAACGTATTCACATGCGTTTCATTAACATTATTATTATTTTTATGGAAGGTTTTGCTGATCTTGACATTATAAGAAACGAAGAATTATACAATTTATACATATTAAAATGCCGTCTGTTGAATGTTGATTCCTGTTTTTGTATCATTCAGTCTTCGTCTATTTGACACTCCATTATAACATGTGACTTTTTTTACTGATCTTTTTCTGAAGTTAGGACTGATGCGTGCGTGCGTGCGTTGAACGATATCTGTCCGAGTTAAGTGACAAGGTAACCTTCTTCATAGAGTGGTGCATGTGTAACCAATGTAATGAAATGAAACGAAAACGTCAGAACATTTTAAAGATCAATGTTGACTTGAAAATAAGCCGGAACAGAGATCCACAAGCGATAAGTGCGAGAGACAAAGCCATTTCAACTGTCAAAGAATGGGACCTAGCTACCAATCTACTACTGCAGTTAAAGTAAAGGCTAGATACTAAACAGTAAATCTCATTAGAACAATTACCATGAAAGTACTTATAAAAACTAATATTACAGCTGTGTGAAAGTGAATGAAACGAGATGCCTGGTGAGGTCCGATAACATTGTAAATTCTTTGCATTTTATCAAACATTTCTAAATACATACAGTTGACAGACCAGATGTGACTGAAATATTCAAGGGACAAAACTCCAAGATTGAAAACCTTATCTCCTTTCTGTATATATATTATATATCCATACGAGTACATGTTTGTAAAAAATTCAAGCACAGACTTTTAGAAACTGAGGATAATTTCATTAACAAATTAAAAATAATTCAACACACTGAGTAAAATACACACACTGACCCACATTAAACGAGTATGACGAACGCCAGACTGTCACATATAAAGACGTGTGTGTGCACATATATATATATATATATATATATATATACCGATAAGCTTATGAAAATATCTAAGTTGAGTATGTATTGAAATCTGACAAGAATACAATAAGAACAGGTAGGGAAAAAGTGTCTTTAATCCAACATGCCTCACTTTAAAGTGTCACTGAACAAGCTTGTTAAAGTAGGCATGTTGGATTAATGACACTTTTTTCTTATCTCTTCTTTACTTAATCTCTCTCTCTCTCTCTATATATATATATTTTTTTTTTCAGCGTCCACATATATGAAGGCTGGCTGAAATAGAATTATCGTTTAAATGTAGTGTCAAACGTTGTGAGAGCGAGTTTGTGGTGTGACTAACATAAATATTGTCTAATCCGTTGGAGATACCATCTCCCAAAGGGCACTTGAATTTGTAAACTATGTTGGTTACTTTTTGCAAATCACTAACCGGGGAAGAACTCATTGCGAATAAATCTCTTGGATATACTAGAATTAGAGTAGAATATAATTAACTTAATTTTTTTCTTTTGCTAGGATATGTAGTAAATATATTAGTAATTTTTTATTTCGTATATTTACATCTTTTTTATACTTTGTATGCAGTTGATTACGATATAGGAGATTAATATGTTTGAGATTAGTTGAGCAGCACTGTGCTTCACCAGCTTAGTAATTGAGACTTCTAAGAAATCATTTCATCATTATATCTCGGTCAGCTTATGACATTTTCATCCGACTAGCGTATATATTCTGGCCAAGGAAACTGCAAGATCTCATACAGAAAGTAGCAGTGGAGAGTGACAAGAAGGGACTACAAATAAACTTTAAGAAAACTGAGTGCATGGTCATCAGCAAAAGATACAACCCAAAATGCCAAATACAGGTGGGGGATAACAGAATCAAACAAGTCCAAGAATTTAAGTACCTAGGAAGTGTTCTAACAGGAGATGGAAAGTGCGACACGGAGATCCGAAGGCGAATTGGCATGGCAAAGGACGCGTTCCAGAAGATGAGCAAAATACTAACACACAGGAAGATCTCAATAGAAACGAAGAAAAGAGTGCTAGACTGCTACGTGATGTCAGTTCTTCAGTACGGCTGTGAATGCTGGACAATATCATCGAAAATGAGGAAAAAACTGGAAGCGGCCGAAATGTGGTTCTACAGAAGGATGCTACGGATATCGTGGACTGAGCATACAAGCAACGACGAAGTATTAGAAAGAATGGCAACAAAAAGGAAATTGATGCTGAGCATCAGGAAGAGACAACTGAAGTTCCTGGGACATGCAATGAGGAAGGAGAGCCTGGAGAACCTGATACTGACTGGTCAGATAGAAGGAAGGAGAGACAGAGGAAGGCAGCGGATAACATATCTGCAGAGTCTGATCAGGTGGATGACGGAACGGGGGTTGCCAGGAGCAACAGGAGCAAACATACTAAGAGCCACAAGGGATAGGGAGACGTGGAGATCCATGATGGCCTATGTCCTGAAGGGACAGGGCACATAGAAGAAGAAGAAGACAATCACAGTTGCATGGAACTTAAGTAGTAATCTGAATTCTTTCTGAGTTGTGACTAAGATTTTTTGCCGTTTTGAATAGATAAGTACAGTGCACTTTTTTACTTATTAGATTTTGTCTTATTCTTCGTTTCGTTTCCGCGTTTTTGATGTAAAAGTTTTACTGTTTTCTTTTTCCTATATTCATTATTAGTATTTTCATTTTCTTTTGTCAGTTCCCAGATTGTCTGCTCGTACCAACACTTTGGATATACGAGAGAAAAATTGCCGTAATATAGTTTTGTACGCGATATAAATACTAAGTTATATTGCGCATCTATAACTGAATAACATGTTGTATTATTTTAGATATGCCTATCTCCTTGTAGAGATTCCAATGCCATTGTTTGTTTCCATTTGTACGAAGAGTTAACACCAGTTATCTCGCCAACCCCGTTCATTATGTAAGCATTCTCTCACGCATGCGCTGCAAGGTTTATCTCTATAACCGCCATTAATACCGGTATAACGGCAAATCAATTATTCTTTTCCCCGCGTATAATCTACACTAACATTTTGCCCATATTCGGCAATATGCATTAGATTCTCTTACGTATAGGTTAATAATATTTATACGGAACAGAGCACGATACCCGTAATTGATAGCCCCAAATCTTACGGATAATGCGTTATTCTCGCAACGAAAACCCTTGAAGCGAAAAATAAGGCAAAACTTGCGATAAATTATTCATGGAACGGATATGGTTATGATTTGCTTCAGCCTAAAAGAAAAAATAGCATTAGAATTTTCATCAAGAATATCGAAAAATAAATGTTTGAATATTTTTCCAGATCCGTTTTGTAAGCTATGACAAATTGCTAAACATATTTCTCTAGGAAACGAATGCCTGATTAGTGTCATTTTCTTTACAAGTTTGGCGTTTTGATGTTTACAGTGGATATGACTTTTTGGGGGTTTATTTGTTTTTTTAAGTATATCGTTAATCATATAAGAATATACCGCTGATATGGGTAAAGATAAGGCAAATTTTATGAATATTTAAAGAACTTCAACACTCCCTAGAGTATCAGATCCCTCTTTTTTTGCGCAAGACCATCTAAAACAAACCTCTACAACCACTCAACGTAACGTTAAAATGATTATCAAATTAAGAGGTTCTGTGGTATGAATGAAAGCGCAGATACTAGGATGTCAATTGATTGAGTCAGTTTTTTACAGTTTATCAACCCTTTGCCGGTTATAGTCAAAAAATATCTTTTACATTTTAAGAATTTCTTTTGTGAGAAAATTTTACTAAGTCTTATATTATACCAATATCAGTGGGAGGAGAAGAGGCGGATTCTTACCTTCTCCAAGGCTATTTGTGCGTAAGTGAATAAAACGAACCCAACAAGAATTCAAACTTTGCTTTCCGATTAAAAATTCATTCCTTGCACTACCCGCACATCAAAACTTACAACACCTAGATTTTCCAAGGGATCACACATCTACGTACTGATCAGACTCGACGTTACTCAACTTTAGAGATTCAACATGATGCGTCCATAAGCCTTCTACTGTGATGTGAACATTATGAGGGTAAGGAAAACAGACAACGAGTGACCTTTGATTTTAAGAGGTTAACATTTTAAATTGTTTATGTTCTGTCAATATGCCTCATAAAAGATAGAATAGTTCTTGTCCTAATACTTTTGGACTGTACTGTATAAAATGTACACTCGTATTAGAGTAGGTGCTCTGTTTCTTTTTTTTATAATTAAATAGTACTGCGATTCCTAGGGAAAACCGTCGTTAGATCTGACGTGTCTTGACCACAAGAACTCACGATCAAACAGATTCTGACTAGTGCTTTCTGGAACAGATTTTTCGATTTTTTGAAGTATTCATATCTGCTTTGTTTCGTATTCTAATGCAAGCCAGGACAATTTGTTTACGAAATCGTTACGACATGGATTAACTTCGACTTTAATTTATGTGTTTAAAAAGTTTTAATGGATAAATAAATAGATAAACAAGTAAATTTAAAACTTGTTTGAGTTAATCTATTTCGTGAATCATATATATATATATATATATATATATATATATATATATTTATACACTCTACCGGCCACATTATTAGACCCCCACCAGGATTTTTTAAAGAAATTATGTATTTCAGACTATTTTTAGTATTTATTGCCAAATGAAAATAAAATTGTTCTTTTGTTATTACTTTGCAAAATGTTACAAGGCAATGAAGCAAAGATGAACTCTTCCAAATCACCCTAAACATTGATTAAACTGCATTGAACAGGTTAAGAGGCTCATCCCTTGTTCCCTGTTTAGGATGTGGTTTCCGGCTTTCTTTTTTCCAATCTTCTCACTTTGTTTTTGTTTTTTTCAATTGGAGTAGATACATCTATCACCCGGTTCACACTCCACCCATGTCTATTGAACAGGTTAAGAGGCTCATCCCTTGTTTAGGATGTGGTTTCCGGCTTTCTCTTTTCCAATATTCTCACTATTACGTAGCCCCCTGCACATAAGTGGCGTTACCGCCTTGCTTGGAGTGATACGATTAAAAAAATATATATTTATTAATTCTTTGATGCACATGTTATTGTGCAATATTAACGAAAGAACAATTCCATTTTCATTTACAATTATACATTTTGCAAAAAATACTAAACAAATAGTATGAAATGCATAATGTTTTTTGTAAACACTTGGGTGGCCTAATAAATATAGGCCGGTATTGTATACACTACACACACGCACATATATATATGTATGTATGTGTGTATTATATAAAACTTAACTATTATATTATATATAAACTTAACTGCGCACAACTGATTATCTGAAAGCCGAAATCGAATCACAAAAAAATAAAATAAAATTAATTTAAAAATTAAAAAAATATTGCACGTTAAGCTTTGAAAACCAGTAGAAATGTCAATGTTGAGCACAGCATGCGGGCATTAGTGATAAAATGCGGCCATTGTATCATGTAAATGAATTGCTACTGATTCGACGAGAAATATATTAAAGAAAGGTATAAAAAAGACTGATCTCTAATTAATGCAACTTTACTGACAATACTTCTCATATGCCTTTAACGTCAATACATTGCTAATGACAGTAACTCTAGAATGAGTGCGTGGCCGAGTGGTTAGAATGTTGGCTTTCTAAACATTCCTGTTTTCTTTATTCATTTTTTTAATTCATTATTTACTTTTCCTTTTTTTTTCCTTTCTAAGTGTTTCTTTATTTCTTCCATTCATTTGTTTTTTGTCTGTTTTAATTCCGTTCCTTTTGTGATATGATGACACTGAGTGATCATGAAATGTAGGTGCTTGACTTAGAAATGACCCGAGAATATGTCTGGCCGAAAAATGTTCCGGTTGCCATTAGAACCACCTGGTAGAGAGTCATGATGTCATTGGTCTGGATGAGGCAATCCCAGTGTGCGGCACGTTTGTAAAGTGCCTGAAGGCCATACCACGGTTTAACCCATGATTTGTGATTGAAATTGGGGACGCGGAACCTTTCGGGGGCCGTCGAAATACGTGATAGTATGAAGTCGTAGCAACTGAGGGTTTGAGTGCACTGGCCTTGTTCAGACTGTTTTTGTACCTCACCAGATAACGCGCCACCTCTCAGAAAATGTAAACAGATCTGGCTCAACATTGTTGCAGTAAAAACCACAGGTGTACTCTGAAAGACAACTGTACCTGAGCTATCGTCTACAACGGGGATTAGTTAGCCGTCCTGTAAGATGGGTATCCTTGAATACGGGATGTCGGCCTTTTCATTTAATCATAGAATTGTAATTGCAAGATTAACCGTTTCCTTATAAGGAAAAATTCGACATTCATTGATCGAACGGTTAGCGTTACTGTCAATTTAAGTTCATAAAGTCTTTATCTGAAGGAGTTTTTAATACAATTATGTTTCTGAAATCCACATGCTGTTACTGCTCTTTCTAGCATTACCGAGTGTATGCTTCGTAAGATTCTTACTAATTAACACGTAAATGGGGAAGAACAGGTGGATTGATAGATTTCCCCATGTTAAGTAAATATAAAAAAATCCAGACAGAAATTGGAAAATTCCGGGGTTTTATTTATTACATAACTTACATATCCAAACTTACAGCCATCAGTCACTAATCTAGGTACGGACTAAGATCGATATTGCTTAACTGTGGGGGATCATTCAGGGACTCATGTTTAACATGATGGCTGGTAAAGAAAGAACAGTAAATGGCTTTGACGCTTTCTGATTTTAAGATGTTTGATGAACATATATTGATACTAATTTTCATAAAATTTCTTTCGAAAAATCAAGGAGAATGTGATTGTCTGTGGTCAGAAACAAAGGCATGCATTATTAACTTCATGGAGTTACAATGAAATATGTTAAGTAGGCTTAATATATTTGAGAAGGGTAAAGACAGTTGCATGTGCGCGCACACACACACACATATATATCTATATTTCCTTCCTGTCACACTTAGAATAGAGAGGTAGCGTCAGCTCAGTTCATTCTCTTTACTACCAGTTAGTAAACTTTACTCTTAGTTATGAAAGACCTTGTCACATACTCACTCTTTAAGAGTGACTTATTTGATTTTTTTGCAGTAATTATGTTGTTGAGTAGTGAAGAAATTATATATATATATATATATATATATCCACAAGAAGTGTTATAAGGTGCAAAACAAATTGTAATTATATTTATTTACATATCAACATTCTTACTATAGTTTTCATACAAAAATGTAAATACATCGAGCACTTTTATTAGCACCATTGCGTAATGTGTATATATCTCTCCCTCCTGTCATGTTCAGTGGGGTGGATTAATTTTGTTTGTTTTTTTTATGTCTTAATGTATGATAATGAATAGTAGATATATAGACAGAAATAATAGTTGTTCCACTGAGAGAATTTGGTATAGAAGAAAAGTGTGAGAAACTGTGATCGTTTTGTTTAAAGCGCAGATTTATTGTTGTATTATTATTAATATTACTTGCTTTTTGCATGATATATTAAATGTCCATAATAATATTTGTGTCGCTAGACGTGTTTCGAGTCTAAAGTTGACTCTTCAGGCGAGTAAACTTTGAGAAATACCATTATGGACACTTAACTAGGGAGCCGAGTTCGAATTCCAGTTGAATCCACCGATTTTCAATTCCGAGCCATTCTTTATTACACCACCTGCACGTCTCCGCTGATTACATCTGGTGTTTCTAAGCGGTCACACATCGATGAAATAATCATACGAAAACCTAATTCAGACAGAAAGAGGGTAGCTATATGTATACATGTCTCGGTGTTTTATTTCATAAGTACATCAGGATTAAAGGTATTGTCAGTAGTCAGGAAATTAAGAAGGTATTTCTAGCTGAAACAATCTCATATGTAAAATATACTTGCAGCAAAAATGATTTTATTAAAAGCACCCCCACGAAAAGAAACAAAAAGAAAATCAAACAAACAAAAGCAATGCCTAAAAACACAACTTACGTATAGAGAAAAGCATTTAACCATTTGAGCCCTGATCAATAATACGGTATATGCACTTTCATGCAGCGGAAATTCGGGTTCAAAACAATTTTACATTAAGGGCATGGAAATTATTTTCCTGTGCAAACGAAGTGATCAGGAATTCAGATAACTTACCCACAGACAAAATCGTGATATAATTCACGTCATTCATTTTTTTTCTTTTTTTTAGTTTTTCAATATCTTTCGAAAAAATCAATTTCATAGCTCTCCCATTCTAATCTTTCGTTTTTGTCTCCTGAAAAACCTCGGTCTAAAAGTCTATTCAAACAAAAAACCAGATTCACGAGCAACGTCACAGATGCAGTTCAAAGCTGTTTTAATTCATGTATTCAACTTTCCACCAAATGGGGTTTTAACCCAACCCAATGTTATTTCATCAAAGTGTCCCCGAGTACAAAAAGACAGTGCTCTATTGGAACTGATTTGTGGGCCGAGATACTCTTTCTTGCCGTCGTTGCAGTTCTACCTCAGGTAGCTTCATAATGTTGATTTCCAAAGCGAGAAAACAATCCATATTTGGAGCAATCGTTTTACAAGATTAACACACTGACTGCCAGTACGAGATAACTCGTAATTTGTCAGTTTTTATTATTGCACTGACTGTGTTATCTCGCGATGACTAAGAGTTATCACGTGCTGCGGATTTTCCGATACAATTTCATCACGCGGCCGCCGATTTGCCTTGATACTTTTAGTGTGAAAGACATGAGCTGAAGCTATAAATTGAATCATAAAATGTTTTATTGCTAGGTTAGGTATTATAAAGTTGATGTTTAAAGTCAGCTTTCATAACATATATCTGTCAGTCAACATGTTTACACAGTTTGATCCTTCCAGAATAACAAATTGAAGATAGTGAATATACCTGTCGTAGCGCGTTTAAGAGATTAAATTAACGTAGTACGGGAAAAAAATAAACCCATTGATATTGGTTAAGAGAACCGAAATTACTTAGACAATTTTCTATCTACATTTTCACTGTAATCAGGAGAATGATCCAAAACAAAAATCCCAAGTCTAATTAACTAAAATATTAAAAAAATAGTTGTCTTTAGCCAAACTTGTGTTTATGCTATATAACTGACAGAGTTGCCGTAAACATTAATAATTGTCACCTATATTTTTTTAATGTTTCAGTATTATTAGACGCGTGTAAATATAATGGCATCTTATTTACGTTAATGACTCTGGAGAACGGATAAACATCCACGCATCAACCTTAAAAATATACCCCGTACATATATTGCTTTCTCACATGTATGTGTGTCTGATAACGTTTTTTTACCTCCCGTAAGGGAAGTTATCGAAATTTATTTTGCAGAAATTGCAGACTGCCTGACGGCACCTTGAATAGCAAGATTCCTCTTAACAACGCCTCTTGTAAATTATTAGAAAAAAGAAAATTGAAAAGAAAATTCATCCTGCTATTCTTTTTCAGAATTTTTTTTTCAAGTATTGAGTTAAACTTTTTACTCTTCAACGTTATTATTCTACCGTTTCTTCACAATCCATAACATCCTATATTTTTATTAATTTAGGCGTGTATATTTTTGAAGACTCTACGAGAAGAAACCGAGGATTATTTCGAAAATACATAATTATATTAAAAGAAAGTTTCAGTAGCAACAACTCAGTTGGTTAAAAAATATTTGCAGAAGAATTGGAGTAGATAGACTAAACTATCGCCCGGTTCGCACTCCACCCACGTCTATTGAACAGGTGAAGAGGCTCATCCCTTGTTTCCTGTTTAGGATGAGGGTTTCCGGTTTTTTCTTTTCCAATCTTTTCACTCTTTTCTTTATTTTTTTTCAATTGGAGTAGATAGACTAAACTATCCCCCGGTTCACACTCCACCCACGTCTATTGAACAGGTGAAGAGGCTCATCCCTTGCTTCCTGTTTAGGATGCGGTTTCCGGTTTTCTCTTTTCCAATCTTTTCACTCTTTTCTTTATTTTTTTTTCAATTGGAGTAGATAGACTAAACTATCCCCCGGTTCACACTCCACCCACGTCTATTGAACAGGTGAAGAGGCTCATCCCTTGTTTCCTGTTTAGGATGCGGTTTCCGGTTTTCTCTTTTCCAATCTTTTCACTCTTTTCTTTATTTTTTTTCAATTGGAGTAGATAAACTAAACTATTCCCCGGTTCACACCTCCACCCACGTCTATTGAACAGGTGAAGAGGCTCATCCCTTGTTTCCTGTTTCAGGATGCGATTTCCAGGTTTTCTCTTTTTCCAATCTTTTCACACTTTTCTTTATTTTTTTTCAATTGGAGTAGATAGATCTATCACCCGGTTCACACTCCACCCATGTCTATGGAACAGGTTAAGAGGCTCATCCCTTGTTCCATGTTTAGGATGTGGTTTCCGGTTTTCTCTTTCCAATCTTTTTACTCTTACGTAGCCCCCTGCGCATCAGTGTCATTATCGCCTTGCTCGGGGTGATATGATTAAAAAAAAAAAGAAGAAATTATATATATATATAATTCCACAGTGACATGTGACAGGCAACAATTTTGGTCCTTACTTAGGTTAGACGGATGTTTGGAGATGCCCTATCCGAGGAATAGGCTGGTGACGTGAAGCATTAGCATATAATTAAATCCGACATTGTCTCACAAACTGTTCACAAAATGTCCTAACATCTAGTCCTTTATTATTTTAAAAGTAATAGAAGGCAGTGATTGAGGATCAATTGAGTCGAGGAGAAAGAATATTTGATCACGGTTTCAAATTTAGCTGTCGGATTTTGGGGTACTGAGGCTCAATTTCCTCTCTCGATCAGCGTATACTCTCTCAAAGCGAATGTTTTTTTTAACCCCTTAGCAAATTCTCAACAGTAACAAAAAGAAAGTTGAAGTTGACTCAGCTGGCCAAAGACGGTATACAACCTCAACCTCACTCATTATACAACCTCTACCTCACCCATTCATACTAGCTGAAGAAAGAGGATCAAACAACAACATTTCAAGCTGCACTCACAATAAAACTTCTTTTAACCGAATGTAGCCATTTAGCTTCTATAGAACAAATACCTCACTCATTAATATTGATGAAGAATGAAGGTTCAACTATCATGTCCAACTTGCCAATAAAACTTTAACCGAATGTAGCCACTAAACTTCTATAAGACAAATACCACAAGGAAAAGAACATGAGAAAATTATTTGAAGATAAGGAAACTGTCAAAAAATTGGTTTGTACTAAGAACATAACACCTAATTTTTTCCTCCTTTATACTGGATTTATTTCTTTTGTTTTAATGTCCGATATTCAATAGTAGGTACAATAATATATATGTTGCTGCCATTTTATCGATATAAATATTTTGCCGTCATTTTAGACGGCACGGGCCAACTTCTTCGGTAATCATATTGTGTTCAAAATACATTTACTTGAATCCCAAAAAAAGTTTGTAGAAAATATTTAGATTTTGGCATTAAATAACACATAGGAGGTTTATGCCGCCAAACAAAATTAACCAAATCAATTTGAAATACATTACGAAGTAAAAAAATAAATGAAATAAAAAATTATCCAGACATAGTTAGGAGGCTGGAGAACTTATGGAACATGAACGTGGCAATCATTCACGACGGCCTTGCAGAGGAACTGGAAACCAAGCAAACGGTTGGTATCTTCCAGGCCACTGTGTTATTAAATATAAACGGGATATTGAAAATGGCGCGCGGGAATTGAGGAAACTCGTCACTTCATCTGAAGTGTAGACCGTGGTTTACTGCTGATTTAACCACTCAATCGTTGTTTGAATTAGTTTAGAAAACAAGTACAATGGATCACGCGATCTGAAAAACGAGATTTGCTGCTAGGAAAGTGGGTCCACCGTGTCATTCTTGACAATAATCTTTCTCGGCAGAATCTATCATCTCTGCGATTAGCCTATGCTTTGAATATTGATGTCACATTCGGTCTGGTGCCTCGATGTATTTAGTGATTCTTGTTAAAAAATAATTTGCAATGTCATCAATTCTGATCTGACATCTAGGTTTCACTCACATTCACACCGTTGTAACGTAGCTTCCCTGAGTTTGTCTAAGTATATATTTTCACAAAAATTTTTCAAATGTACTTTTCTCTATGCTACCAAGATTTTATGAATTTAGGAACAGTATTAGATTGTAAGTAAGGTCTCATTTTATATATGTAACGACGAAATGGAACCGTAATTTCTATGCTAACAGTTTCTACTATAGTAGTTCTTGATTTGGGAACACTTCCGGTTTCTTACATTCCCGTCAACTTTGATCTTCAAAAAATGTAAATGCAATATCAATTGTTATTTTCCTCTTTATTCCTCCTTTATTGTTCTCTCTCCTTAATTGATTTAGACAAGGTATCCATAACGTTCATGTGCAGTTGAAAAATATATCTATTTGTATTTGCGATAGAAATAATTTTTGAAAAGGATTAGAAGAAGTAAATCTATAATTTTTAAGGTTTTATGGAAATTTTATTTAAATTTTCACATGTCCTCCATCACTAGCAATACAAAGGGGAAAACGATTTTGCAGTTCACGGAAAACATTTGCAAACTGATTTACAGTAATGCCTGAAATCACAGTTATTTTAGCTTTCAAATTAACTAATGAACTAGTTTTGGTTGTATACACAATTATTTACACACATCCCCATAAAAAAATCTAATAGAGTGCAATCTGGCGAACGTGGAGGCCAATAAAAGGGTCCACCTCTTCTGATCCATTTGTTTACCTATCTAAAAATTGTTGCAAATTTTGTGGTAAAGAATTATTCATAAAAAGTATACTTAAAGCTAGGTACATTATAATTTATAACATTTTTACAGATTATTTCTATCACAAATAAAGTTATAAATTTTTGAAAGTGCTCACGGACTTCACGTACACTCTGTATATTCTATCACAAGATATAAAGCTTAGTATATTAGTGGCTTTGTTGCCTTGCTTAAGGTGAAAGGAATAAACGGCGTACATTCTAAGTCGACGGTAGGTCATATGTTGAGTAAAAGATGTATATCTACAGCAGCGGAAGTGTACGCGATTAACCTCGGAGTTTAACAAAAAATAGGGTCACGAATTTGTACTCAATGAGACACTTGTGAACTTAAGAAAAGTGCATAATTTCAAAAATTAAAAGAATCTTTCTTTGAGAAAAATATGTCAGTTCTAAAAAAAAAACACTGAAATTTAAATGTATTGTCAAAACCAAACCAGATAAATAGATCTGGTCATCAACGACAAAAGAAAAAAAAGAAATTTAACAGAATGTGATCTGATCTAACAATTACTTTCCACTGAGTTGAAAAGAGAAAAGGAGAAAGAATATTTAAGCTATAGATTACGAACAATAAACAACAATAATAATAATAAAATGGTCAAATTTTAAGGTGAGAGTTGGGTCTATCTTATTACAGTCGTATAACTACGTGAATACGTTGCTAAATATGGATGGATTCAAAATTTATGTAGAGTTTGAAACCGTCTCGACGACAGCATTAATAAAAGCAACAAACTCAGTGTGTAGAGGGCAGTGTCAGCTGTTTAAATAAGAATCATTTCATCTAAAGCAAGGCGGGAAAGTTACTAGAACGTAGGTGGTTACAGGTAGAGAAAGTGAATGAGAAGATCAAAAAGAGAGAGAATTAAAGAATAGGCAAATACGGTAAGACATTTAAGAAAACTGACGTTCAGTCAGTCAAGTGCCACACGCTTGGGCGATCACATCTCGCAAGAGACATGACTGACTGGGCAGAAGATTATCCCACAGTACGTTGTCATTGCTTTCTGGGGTAGACTGGTTACCAGCCAAGGTTATAGAACCCAATCTGGCCTGTTATTTAACCTATAACTGGATTGAAGAGACGGATTAATACCTTTCCCAAGTGTATTTACACGTAAGGAATTCAAATGGAATTCGGACTTGATTCTTCAATTTCTCCTTCCGATATCCACTGTACCACAACACGTTACAATCTTCAAAAGTTTAAATGCAGTTATCAGGAAAGTATAAAATTGTTAAGGATTTCCTCAGGTAGGAATTGCGAGAAAGAAATTGTTAGAGTATTAATGTCGGTGACATCAGCAGTAAAGGGTTGAAAGCTAGTTGCCAGTCAAGTAACATGGTTAAATTAATGTTTTTGAGAACCAGGAAAAAATGGTCCGTGTGAGCAGATAGCATAGAAATATTTTTGTACAAAATACAAGAAGGAAGCCACATCACGTCTGTGAGAGAGAGACTGGAGACGAGATGCTGGTCAGGACCGATTGTTACTTTAACGTTAACTCATCTTCAGCCCGGCTGAGGCATTTCGTCGCGGTTTAATACTTGATTTTCTAAGCCCCGCTTATATGTATCCCAACGCCGAAATGATTGGGTATCTATTTAGGATCGAACTCACTACTCTGTTGTAATAGGACAAGCTTGTGAACCATTACACCACATCAAGGTGACCTCGTCGCTCTTCAATAGTTAACAAGTTTTCTCGCAAATATCTGTTACGACTGAATAGTTCCCCCCTGGGAGCCCCCCGTTTTCGGACTTGTACCACATCTAAGCTACACTTGGAAAACGTCTGTCCTCAGCGCGTATGAACAATCAGTCACTCCTATACTAAGTCATACAAAGAGGAGCAAGAAAATTGAGAGATCACAAATAACAACACCATGATGAAAAAAATAATGTTATTAGCTGTGAATATTTACAATAAGATAACAACCGAGAAAATAAAAAATGACATTTATTTTCATCCTATGTGATTTACATAAACAAGCAAAAAACACCTCTTAAATCTATAAATATTCCAAATAAAGTTATATGCATTTTTGATTATTATGACCGATTTGCATATAATGTATAATTTAAATGGCGAAAAAAATATTGATTCAATCGTTATATATCATTATCTGTCTTTTTACGTCACATTCCTTTTTTAATACATGAGACGTGCGCATAAATTACCAATGCTTTGCAAAAAAAAAAGTAAAAAAGATTGTTGACTGCATTTAGAGTTAAATGGTCCTTTTATAGAAGAATTGAGAAACGAAAATTCTTTGAAACCTTTTAACTTTACTTCCCTCGTGACTAAGTGTTTGATATCTTAATCGAGTCTACAAATATGGTTTGAATTCTCAACGATTTTTGTTCTCATAAGCTATTTAGATAAGTTAATATTCACTTTGTTAAAAATACGTTTACAGATTTCAAACTTACGCGTTATGTAAAGGTTTAGATATAATGCTATATGTGAGTGAGAATGTGAGTGAGTATATGAGTACATATTGTATCCTTTTAACCTTTTATCTATTAATTACAGGTTATGTTTTTCTCATTTTTGCGTGGGTCTATTTGATTCTGGATATTATCTTTAGTGAATCATTTAATCTCTGAACGTGACAACCCGTTCGGGCAATCATGTCTCTTTTTATCCATGAAAAAAGCAGAAAATTTCTCCGCAGTAGGTTGCCATTATTTTTCTGCAGTAGACTGTTTGCCAACAAAGTCCATAGAACCTAATCTGTCCTGCTATTCACCTCATATCTGGAGAGAAAAGAGATAACTTTCCAAATAGTATTTGTGCATAAGTGAATGTTATGATTTCTTCTGAAATTCGAACTCGACTCTATGATTTTAATTTATGCTGATATCTATGGCACCACAACGCACATCTTATCTTTAATATTTTACGTAATTCATTTTAAAATTTATAGAGTATATATTTTCGTATTATTCTGGATGTATTTGTCTGATTAGTTAGTATAAGAGTTATGTAGCCAATGAATGAATCAATTGTGTTTTTATTTTTAGAGAATTAATTTAAAATGAACAAAAAAAAAATTCTAAATCAAAATTATTTTTCATGTTTTGATTTTGTTATAGAAAAATTTTAAACAGGCAATAAAACTGAAAACGAAAATTAATCTAATCGCTTTACACAACGCACATTTTAAAAATTGTATTTAATAGTCTTGAAAAGAATACAAGAAAGCCTGAAAAAATAGGAGCCCAAAATGCCAGTTAGAGGTTGGAATTACTAAAATCCAACAAGTACAAAAATTTAAGTACTTAAAAGGTCTTCTAATGGAAAACGGAAAGTGCAACACTGAGATTCGAAGGCAAATCTGCATAGCCATGGAAGCATTCCAGAATGTGAAGCAGAGTATTAAGAGACAGAAAAATTTCACTAAAAACCAAGAAAAGTGTAATAGATTGCTATGTGATGCCTGTTCTTCAATATGGCAATTAATGCTGGATAATATCAAAGATGAAGAAAAAACATGAAACAACTGAAATTTGGTTCTACAGAAGGATACTGTGGATATCATAGATCTAGCATGTGAACAATGATGAGGTTTTGGAAAGGGTAAAAATAAAAATAAAATACTGAGCATCAAGAAAAAAAGAGTTAATGATCCTGGGACATGTGATGAAGAAAGAAGGCTTGGAGAATCTGATACTCATAGGTCAGATAGAGGGAAAGAGAGACAGGGGAAAGAAGCGCATAACATACTTAACGGGCTTGAGCAAATGAATGGCAGAGAAAGGTTTAGGTGGAGTAAGAGAAGAAAGTGTGCTAAGAGCCATCAGGGATAGGGAGATGGCAAAGACCATAATCGCCTACTTCCTGAAAGGACAAGGGATATAGAAGAAGAATAGTCTCGTTTTATGAATGGTTGATATCCGCAAATACCCTTGGGAAAGGTATTAATCCGTCTCTTCCTTCCAGTTATGGGTTAAATAGCAGGACAGATTGGGTTCTATAGTCTTGGTCGGCAACCAGTCTACCGCAGAAAGTAATGGCAAACTACTGCGAGATAATCTTCTGCCCAGTCAGTCATGTGTTTTTCGAGACATGATCGCCCAAGCGTGTATCACGTATGGCACTTAACTGACTGACTGATATCCTTAATATTTCCTTGCAATTGTTTCTAATACCTTTTTTTACGCACGTTGTTGGCCTAGTTAAACTGCTAGTAATGCTTTATTGTTTTATCTATGAAAGGTTTTAATACACTGCAGATTCTCTTTTCTACTAAAGTTGATGCTGTTATTGAGCGTTGCTGATACAGCTTTCTTTGGTAACGTCTTCCAACTTCAAGACGAAAGCGATCATTGCCTTCCACATCTACATATTTATTCTAATTCTTAACACCCGTTCTCTTTTTACCCCTCCCAAACCCTGCTCTGTCATAGATTTGCTCAAGCCTATGAAGTATGTCAAGCATTGTTTCTCCTGTTTCGTGAGTATCAGATTCTCTAAGCCCTTCTTCCTTATTACATATCCCAGAAACTTAAGTTGTCTTTTCCTCATGTTAAGTATCAATTTTCTTTTCGTTTCCATCCTCTCAAAAATCTAGTCATGTATGATCCATAGTATCCTCAGCATCCTCCTGTAGAACTAATTTTGGTCGCTTCAAGTATTTCCTTCGTCTTTGATGAAACTCTCCAGTATTTGCTGCGATACTGTAGGACAGACATCACAACAATCCAGTACTGTTTTCATTGTTTCCAACGACATTTTATGTACTCTGCTTAGCTTTTGGAAAACATCCTTGGCAATATCGTATTCATTTCTGCCCTACGTCGACTAAGTAAGTCCTCATAGCCTAGCATATTTATCAACCCTTTCAGAATACTAACCGCCCAGTATATTTCTTTGCCTAGGATTTTTACTTCATTACACGGAATCAAGTGATGACTACCCTTTACCACTACATACATAACTAGTAAAACTATTTAATTGTTGAGACCCGGCATTTGGATTGTTAGTCTAAATTTTATTTTACCAATTGCTGCTTTCCCCTTTATGATATAAGCCGCAGCTCCAAGAAAAGGAATACATATAACTTAGTTTTTATCCACTGTTCCATGTTTACAAGACTAGGATTTCTTCGAAGCTGCGTCTAAATATTGTTCTGATATTATATGAACGTTTCAATCTGTTTCGATAAGATTTTGACATAAGGAAGAAAAGCCGTGACAGTTTCCTGCTTTTCCTCCACCTTTACTTCGGTATCTGCCTGTGTTTATTCTATTCACATGGTTTTTACCATTTTACAAATGAACACCCATATACTGGCGATCATAAATTAAATATGTTCATGCAAAAACAAGTCTTCTGAGTCAGCGATTTCATGTTAGACGCACTTTTGTCAGACAGTTTCAAGTCAGAATTCAGCTGTTAAATGTACAAATTTATTTATAAAGATTCCTGTGGTCCTGCATTATGCAAATATAGCACATGATGGAATCGTCAACAATATAATCCCACACACAAAAAACCTGTGTGTATATTATATATATATATATATATATATATATATATAAATTAAAAAAGGATTAATTCAATGATGTTGAATGACCATTTCGATATGAAGATCCCCACGGGGAATATCATATCACCTCAGCAACAGAAAAATCCTTTCAGAAACTGGAGAAAAATCAGTCTAATTTTTCTTTTTAAATATATTTGCAAAGAAATTAAAAAAGAAAAGAAAAAGAAAATAAAAAAGAAAAAGAAAAAAGAAAAAAAGGAAAAAGAAAAAAGAAAAAGATAAAACAAAATAAAATCAAATAAACAAGAAAAGAAACAATAGACATCGTCTATTGCTCAGTAATATTTTATTACATGGAACTCTCTTTCTGTATCATTTTTTAATATTAAAAAAGTTTTTTAATATTAATTAGGATCGGGTTTTTGGAATTTACCTTCCTGCTTTTTTCCCTTGGATTAAAGTATCTGAATTTATATATATATATATATATATATATATATATATATATATATATATATCCCTTCTGTCATGCAGAGAGAGAGAGAGAGAGAGAGAGGCGAGCCAGCGTTGACTCAGTTTGTTTTTTTGTTTTTTTACTAATAGTTATGAAGTCTCTCGTCGCGTATTTACTCTTTAAGTGTGCTTTATTACTTCGTCGAATAGTAAACTATATATACTCCTTTCAAATATTTTGCCGTTATTTTTCATGGCAAGATTGTGCGCACATACACATATCCGATATATATATATATATATATATATATGAGAAATACCGAAATCGTTGGAACCAATCGTCGTACACTTGCCAAAAATCTAAAACAAGATAAAATCTTGTAAAAGAACAGTTAAACAACAGTAAGAAATACAAACAACAACAAAAAAACATACAACAACAAAAAACATACAACAACAAAAAAACATACAACAACAAAAAAAACATACAACAACAAAAAAACATACAACAACAAAAAAACATACAACAACAAAAAACATACAACAACAAAAAAACATACAACAACAAAAAACATACAACAACAAAAAAACATACAACAAAAAAAAACATACAACAAAAAAAACATACAACAAAAAAAACATACAACAAAAAAAAACATACAACAAAAAAAAACATACAACAAAAAAAAACATACAACAAAAAAAACATACAACAAAAAAAAACATACAACAAAAAAAAAACATACAACAAAAAACAAACATACAACAAAAAACAAACATACAACAAAAAACAAACATGCAACAAAAAAAAAACATACAACAAAAAAAAAACATACAACAAAAAAAAACATACAACAAAAAAAAACATACAACAAAAATCACTAATGGTAAACACCTACTTATTTAAATAAGTAGGTATGTGTGGGCGGTGAGGCCAACGGTTTTAGGGGGAAAAAAAAAGGTGATAAAATGTTATACAAAACGCAACTAAATAAATTCGTCTAGACTATAGACCCAAAAAGACATTTAAAGAATGACCTTTCCCTTTCAATTGCAGGTTTGTATCTTACTGAAAGTTGCATCCTTTTTATTTATTAATATTTCTTGAATATTCAGACCGACAGACAAAAATAAATTCATATACTGTTTATTAAATAAGCGAGTATGTACTCAAATATGGCTATCCGTTAAAAAAATGTTTTAAGCTATTTTTTCCGAGCTTATACCCGGATATGAGAAGATGCTCCGTTTAAAAAAAATGAACAAAACAAAGTGTAGCTTTCTTCTAACGGTCTGTACATCCAGGAAAACTTTTTAAAGATGTGCCTCTCGGCAGGATTCAAACCCGTGTCAAACGTATGCAGTATCCTGATGGGAAATTATATTTTACACAACACGTTTATTTCTCAACAATTCGTTTATCCCGCGTATCAGCTAACGCACTGAATGTACCTTCCTCTGTATATATAAACACTGTGGCAATTGGTTTCTGTCAATTTAACGCCTTAAGCAATTATCAGACTACGTGCTGTTGCCTTCTATACAGGGGATATCGAGAGATTTGTATATATAAACAGATTACAAATGTTCGGTTTGCTTTCGCTTTGTTAGGTTATGTTTTCTTTATATTTTATTTGAAGCTTTAGTATACTTACTAACTCAGTGTTTGGTATTTAGAAGTACGCTTCCAGATTTAGTAAAAAATATAAAGAAAATTTAACAATGTATATATTTTGTTTAATATATTATATGGATGTGTGTTGTGGTGTAATAGACCAGAGTTCGAATTCCAGTTAAATTCGTTGCGTTCACTTGCTCGCAAATACCATTAGGAAAGGTATGAATCCATCTCTTTCCTCAAGCTATAAGTTAAATAGCAAGACATATTGGATTCTATAGCCTTGGTTGGCAACCAGCCTACCGCTTTAATATATAGCAACTTACTGCAGGAAAATCTGCCTAGTTATTCATGGATCAAAAGAAGCAAGAACGCCGAAGCGTGTATATATTCTGTTAAATAGAACTCTAAATAATGATAGAGTTTTCTATCATTTTTTGCCTAAAATCAATAATTTAGCGATAATTTGGGGGTGTCTGTTGAAATTTCTTTGTTGATTTGAAAATTTCGTCTTAATCGGGCGATTAACCGATAAATCTCCATTTATTGCAGTGCCATATTGAAAGACCATTGAATGATAAGCTTTCCTCTTCGAAAAGGGAATCATTTTAAATGTTTACTTTGTACTTGTTTTTGTCAAAGTCTTATTCAAAACATTATGAATTTGCTTTTATACAGTGGAAATTGCACGATATTTTATTCATTGTTTGGTTTCAGGATCCGAACATTCGAAAGAATAAATTTTACTTAATTATGTAAAACAAAAACGGGAAAAAAATTAGTTCATTCGTTGACTCAAATTAAGCACATTGATATAGCCTTTTTAGATCTTAAGTGCTATTGATAGATCGGCATATTTTTATGTTTTATCAACCTATTATATATTATTTGAAAAATAAGATAGTTTCCGATTATAATATCCTCTTTGGAGATACTAATAATTTAACTCATAAAAGTTCTATTCAAACCGAAACTCCTGGGTAAAGATGTGAATTCATGTTTCCGAGCAGTAAGTGAATATAACGAACCAGATTACAATTTGAACTCAAATAATCGATTTTTAATTCTGAGCTTTTATCCATTACACCACCCACACATCTGAACTTATTGCACTTAGAGGTTACTCATCTAGATATTCAGATGGTTTAACTTTGATGATCGTACAAGAACAGGTGTTTTAAGACGAGATGCGTGTAAGCCTCTTTTCGATCTAAGGGCGATAAAATACAGACAGTCGATTCAAAAAAAGACTGTAAGAATCCCTCTGTGGCTTAGATTTCACTATGGACAAGTGTTATTCCTGGAAGTCAGCATTTGGTATCCTGGGTTTTATCTGAACACAAACACAGGTGCCGTTAGAGAAAAAAAATATCGCTATGAAATCGTTGAACGAGCATGACTATATGTGAGAAGTTTGATCCATAATAACGTTTTTATTTCTTTTGAGAACGACATTACATCCTGATTACGGAATGAGAAATGCAGACATAAAATTTCGGAAATATTAATTATGATAATCCTTTATAGCTTTCACAACTTCGTAACTATTCGCGTCAAGAAGACAAGGAAAAAACAAAGAAACGATTAAAGAGTAACAAAGTAAAAAAAAAAAAAGTTCATGGAATAAAATATAGTGTCCACATTAAAGAGAGATACAGTCATGTCGTTATAGCCTTCTGAACGACAAAAGTGTGGGTAAGGTGATTTTCTAAACGTAGGTTTGATGTGCCACACGGCCATAAGTGTGAGGCACCCAGTGAGAATCAAACTGACTATTCAGTTGTAACTGACTTAGCGAGACAAGCGTGCTAACTATTGCACCCCGTGAAAAAGCTCCCGAAAGTGTGGGCAAGAATGAGAACTGCCCAATTCACCAGGCTATGAAATCGTACATTTAAATGAAGGATTTATTTATGAATTTCGGAAAGGTTGATATTTAGCAGTCATCATGTAGAAACAAAAATCGGACGCTCTTTATTTATTAAAAAAAAAATTACCTGTACCATGTGATGTGCATTGTGGTGTAATGGATATCGGCATGTTTATTACAAATTATATCAGTCCAAGTTCGAATTCCAGCCGAATTCTTTTCATTTACTTACGCACAAATACCTTCGGGAAAGGCTTTAATCCATCTTTCTTTCCTCCACCTATGGATTAAACAGCAGAACAGATTATCTACTACGTTCTTGGTTTGCAATCAGCCTATCTTTTTGTAGGAAAAAAGTGTCAACACCAACATGCGTGGTCGAACACGGATCTCCAGTTAACAATAGTAACCGTCGAATGAATTGTGCTACTGGGATCACGTGACCATTAATATTTAGTATATAAATCACCCAGACATAAGTGAGTGTATTCTGCCTCGCGCAGAATTTTCATTGTCAGACGCTTTGTCTTTGAAAGGTAGAGTCTCGTTTGGGGAAAATTAGACAATTTTTTGCCCGGGCTATATGGCCCGTATTGCCCACATTGAAAAGGTTTTGTGCCACATTTTGTCTTAAGTGGGAAGGCAAATAAATACTATTCTGCCCTGCGCAGATTTTTCATTGTCGAAATCTCTGACCGAAGGCAGAGAGAAACCTAGACGAGGCTCCGCCGAAGACTATAGTCTTGTCTGGGAAAAGTAGACAAAACTTTTGTCCGAGTTATATTGTTGTATATCGACAAACAACAAACACGCACATATATAAAAATATAAGTTATATTTTTATTAATGACGATGAACCGTGTAGCCTAGGGAACAGAGAGTGAGAGAGAGCGCTTCTAAGGGTTGACGGGAGTGTCGTCGTATATGTTGTGTCTCTCTCTCTCTACTGCTACTCTGGTCTGCTACTACTGGTGAATCCGTGCGCCGAGGTCTTTTTATAATCTCCAAAACCGGGACTTTTTCTTCCGGTTTTGCCTCGCCCACGCACGCCCACGTAATTCTCAGAGACACCTGTTCTGTTTGCCTCTGTAGCCATTTCCGCTACTGCCGGAAATAAGGTCAAACAAACATCCGTTCCTTTCAACGACCGGAAACACCCCCGCTTGCATCAGCCTTTCTCGGGTGGGGCCAGATTGTTATATTACAATATGGCTCAGATTACCCAGTAAGAAAACGCACTGTGCCATATTTTGTCTCAAATGGGAAGGCAGGAACCTAGACGAAATTCCGGCGAAGAGCAAAGTCTCGTCTGGGGAAAAGTCGTCGACGATGACGCTGCTGCAGTAACAGCAGTTGTCTTAGTTAAGAAGTTTGTGTCTCCAGCATGAATCCGAATGACGTTTCTCCACACTTCAATCTCAAGTTTCAAGAGATGAGACATTTTTGGTACCTTCAAGATGAACACATTGACGGTAATGTTGGGTGGTTATTATAATAATATAGATGGAAACATGTAAAATATGAAAAAGAATATAAAAGAAAGGTAGAATTTGAAAAATATTCTTGACGTTTGTTCAAATAAGATAGTTTAACGAATATTTCAATCTGGGATCGAAGATTTCTTTTATTTGGATGTTGGCGGTGTGGAGGCTAAAATTAGGACTTTTTACAGAAAATGTAAATTTTTTCTTTCTAGATATTCGGGGTTTTGAATGTCTGTAGTAAAGATTAGGCATCTTTCTTTCCAAGATATATTTGGTTAGAGAAAAGGAACTTAAAGAACTTGGTTAACTATTGAAACGGAAAGTCAGTAACACTTTACGACTTATGTAACTATATTGCAATAAAATATAGGGGAAGAAAAAACAAGGAAATCTAATAAAACACAAAACAATGGGAAAACACTAAACCGTTTTGACGAAGAGCATAAGAAAAATAATATAAAACAAAAGAATGGTGAGTAGTGAGACCAAAAACAAAAAAAAGAAGAAAAATACGAGAGAAAGCGAGACAATAAAAAAAAATATAATAGCAGAAAAGATTCAAACAAAAAATAACATTAAAATAACATGAGGTGTGTTTAACCCCATGAGAATAAATAAGAAAATTATTAATGTTGACAAAAATGTGAAATAAGAACGAAAGAAAAATCATCTGTGAAAAAAGTTCAGGAAAATAGGTTAACCTGAAACGTAACGAGTCGTTTAGATATAGGCTGCGATGAGCAAAAATGAAAATCACACCGGCATTCCCATATTAACAGACTAGCAGTATAGCCCGGCGTTGCTCGGGTGTAATGAAAGTTTAAAACTAATCCATGGGCCTGGAGCCCAGACTCTTTGGACGTTAGCACGAAAGACTAAAAAGCAATAGTTGTTTCTAGTTAAAGCGAAACCGTAGACTGAAAGAAAAATGAATGAATGTAAGTCAAAATTCAGTTTTTGACGAAAAACTTATTTGATATTGATACCAGGAAATCAAAATTTGAAGGCTAAATAAGTCCTCTGAGTAAATGGTATCATAGCTGAGACTAAGAACTACAATTATACCTACTTAGAGTCAAACCCGAAGCAAAAACTAAAATAAAAGGGCTGAAAAAATGCAGACATACAGGCAGATAAACAGACACACACACAAACATCTTGCCTTATATACATATTATCGATTTTCTGCACTATTGTAAGAACTGCAACCTTGAAACTTCTGAATATCGTTTCTTATGTTTTGTCTATGAGTGTATCAAATTTTATTAAAATCGGGCTACTCCTTCGATAACCCTATTTTTTCGATTATCGATTTTCAATATTTATCGGGGGTACCTCGACACAAAACCTATCTAAGAACACTCGCAGATGCTTATAGTACAACTGTGTAAATTTTCAAGTCTATAGGTAACGGACACACACACAGACAGTTCCATTTATAAATAAGTTTTAATAGTTACATTTAACAAAATTCTACAGAAATACCTTAAAATACTGAAGATCAATTTATTCAATAAAATCGCCAATGACTTCAATTACGACTTCCAGATGACATTGGAACCTGCTCCAAACATTCTGTACGTTCTCTTTGATTATGAATGCTGCCATAATCCTTGCTTTCAGTTCATCTTTGGTTTTACAAGGAATTTGGTTGGTACTTCTCGCTCATTTGCGCCCCATATATATCAAAGGGTTTTGCATTCTGGGGAGCTCGGTGGCCAGATGTAAGGGGTGATGTAGTCGCAGATGTTTTCTGACAGCCATGACTGAGTACTCCTGCTTGTGTTTCATGATGAGAAACCTGATATCAGACAGAGGGTCTTCCAGCAGCCACCCTCTTGACCCAAGGCAGCATCCTCAAGGCACTTCATGTAGGCCTGCTTGCTGAATGAGGCTCTCACCAACAAATTCAGGTTTTATTTTCTAATCAGAACGCTGCTCTGACATGCAGTCACTCAAGCTCTCCATGAAGGTTGTATATTGATTTGCGGTCTCTCTTACATTCAATTCACCTTGTGATTATTAAATTTTCTAATCCTTTTTGCCACATTACGTGCCTTCTAAATATAAACTGTTATGATGTTAAGTTTACCTGATGTTCAGTTAAAGGATCTTTTTTGCCATTGTCTCCCGAACTTCGTCTTTGCTCTCATGAGCGGTCAACGTATTGTGTGGAACTATTTCTCTATTGCTTCAAATCTCTTCATCTGTGAGAAGATTGCCATTTAGAATGGTTCATATTACATAAGCATTTAGTATTCATTACTTTGTTTGTAACTATATTTTTCTGCTTTTAATACTTTGCTCAGATTTCGAAAGACATCTTTTGCTATCCCGTTGCACCTTCGGATTTTCGCATCCCCTGTTAGAACAGTTCCCATATATTTCAAATCTTGTACCAATTTGAATTTGATATCTCAATTTGTAATTTGCATGTGGAGCTGTTACTTTCGTTAACAACTACTCATTTTGTCTTCTTGCAGTTGAGGTTTAGTAATTTCTCTTCGCTCTCATTCTCTACCTACAAAAATCTTGTTTTCAATCAACGCTATGTCGTCTGCATATCATGCGTTGTGGCCACCAATAATGAACCCCCGTAGGACTAATTCTCTCAGAATTGCCTTGCTGTATAGATTTTAAAATGTCTGGTAAGTAGATGCGTCTTTGTCTTTTGTGTATTGACTGAAGTCGTTTTCTATTAGTATGCTCGCTGTTTACTGACAGTCTTGGTTCTGGATTATTTTAATATCCTTTCTACTTAGGTCAAGGTTATCTAGCAGTTCCAGCAGATTGTTGTGACGTCATCAAAAACTATTGCATACGTTTACTTTTTTTTAATAAATAAGACAGTTGGGTCTGTGGTCATTTGATATTAAATGAAAATGATTTTCTCAAAGATATTTGCTTCATTTTTTTTCATTCGAGTGTTTAGGTTTTACATCCATGCGACCATGATGAAGTACGTTCGATTATTATAACTCGTTGCATCTTAGTGGCTTTATTGCCTTGCTGGGAGTATATATTTTTTATAAATACCCGTTTCCATACATCATATAACTGATAATATTTGACAATTTGCATTAAACTCTGATATCCTAAACGTACCATATAAAATAGCTAGGCGCAAAGACTTGATAGAAATACTCGACAACCTGGACATTTTCGGAGAAGTTAGGAGAATCAAAAATTGCCAGCAAACCGCTTCCATACGTATATGAAGTGAATTCATCAAGTGTACAAAAATAGAAACAAGGATGTGTTTTTTTTCACTGGATCTAATATAGCAGACAGGGAAAGGAAAATTCAGGCCCTTCTACAGAAGGTATAGAATGAAAGCGAGAAGAAAGCACTTAGCACAACCATCAAGAAAACTGAATGTGTGGTCATCAGAAAAAAAAAAAAACAATATGCCAACTTCAGGTCGGAGAAACTAAAATAAAACAAGAAATTTAAATACCTTGGGAGCGTTATGACAGAGGACGGAAAGTGTGACAAAGATCCAAAGACGCATTTCAGAAGCTAACCAGAGTACTGAGAGACAAAACAATCCCATTGGAAATAAGGAAAACGATTGCTATGTGATATCTGTCCTTTTGTATGAAAGTGAACGTTGGACAATTTCGTCAAGAATGAAGGAGAGGCTTGAAGCGGCAGAAATGTTTTACAAAAGGATGATCAGGATACCATTAACTGAGCACGTGAGCAATGATGAGATGTTGGAGAGAATGCAAGTAAAAAAAATCATGCTTAACATCAGGAAGACGCAGATTAAGTCCTGGGACACGTAACGAGGAAGAAGTGCCAGGAGAATTTAATACTCATAGAACGGATAGAAGGAAAGAGTGACAGGGGAAAACAGCGTGCGGCATACTTGATAGACCTGAGCAAATAGATGGCGGAGCAGGATTTGGGTGAAATACCAAGAGAAAAGAGAGAGAGAGAGAGAGAGAGAGTCGAGTGGAGGTTCATAACCGTCTACGACCTGAAGGAACACGACATTTGAAGAAGGCGATATGTATATCGCCTAGCTATTCTATATGCTATATATTTTAGCTATTTAATTATGTTAACATCCACGTTACCACTCGAAAGACTCGACAACTGTCAGAGGCCGGGGATGAGCGACAACTATTTTCCACGATCCATAGTTCACCCATGCCGCGCAACATCTGTCGCTGTTAATACTTATCACCGAAAATATTCCATCTAATCAATTTTCGACTCAGACACAGATCAACACTCCACCCAAGTGTCAGCCACGCCCTCCAAACTGATGGGGGATTTTAATCTTACCCAGACATGATCTGGAAAGCAGATTCGTGCTGTCCGTTGTTGGTTTTAACTATCAACCCACCGCCCTTAGCCGCTTTCATTTGCAAAACATAACCTGCTTTTGTCAATTCCTAAATTATCCGCATATTTCTGGCTTGTGTGTCAACATTGTTCTCAAGTCTACTTGGGTTATTTCGATAACGCAGTCAAAACAAACAATCCATAGTATTTGTAACGTTTATAATTAGAGACAATTAATTTGTTATGGTTGATTTAATTTTACCTTAACCTTCATATCACTCGTGGCCCACTCCTTTCATCAACGGAGCATCAAAATAGTTTACTGCTTTCTTATACATTTTCACGTAGATTCCTCTTATTTTTTTGAATATGTCTCTCAAGCAGCTCAGTGTTTTGCTTTAACACTCGTTAAAATCATTACAGCTTGAAAAATTATTCCCATTATTCTATTTAGTACTAGCAGTGTTACCCGGCGTTGCTCGGGTGTAATGAAAGCTTTAAAACTAATCCATAGTCCTGGAGCTCAGACTCAGCCTAAAGAATATTTTTGTGAAGTTTGGTGAGAATCGGATAAAAATTGTGGATTTGTATGAAGGACATACAGACAGATAAACAGACACACACACAAACATCTGGCCTTTTATATATATATTGTAAGAACTGCAACCTTGAAACTTCTGAATATCGTTTCTTATGTCTTTGTCTATGAGTGTATCAAATTTGATTAAAATCGGATCACTCCTTCTATAACCCTATTTTTTCGTTTATCGATTTTCAATATTTATCGGGGGTACCTCAACACAAAACCTAGCTAAAACACTCGCAGACGCTTATAGTGCAACTGTGTAAATTTTCAAGAAAATCAGTTCAGCCGTTTCGGAGTCTATAGGTAACGGATGGACACACACACACAGACACAGTTCTATTTATAAATAAGTTTAGATACTATTAAAAAAATTGTTTTTGTTTGAATGCGTCTGTGTATGTCGTGATCTATAGATAATAATGTCGACTCTTGTTCGTTTATATTTTTTAATTAATTTCTTTCGATAGACGATAATGTCAATCTAATAATTATTTTATTTTTACAAGAACAAAAAGAGAAGCAATCTTTATTTGTGTTGTATCCGCTGATGTGTGTCCATAAAATGTTATTTCCTATTTTTTTATATGGATTTCTGTGAATGTATTTATCCGGGCTGAATGGGATCTGTTTTTGTTTGGCAATTTTAATTTTTTTTTTAATTTTAATTTTTTTTTCTTAATTTATTTTATACGATAAAGAATGCAGAAATAAAATAACAATTGAACTTTCATGAAATAATTTAAAAAATTGTTATTTCAAAACTACTAAGCCAGTACAAATTAAATATCTGAATAAAACAATGAAGTGTGAATCATCATCGTTGATCAGTGCAGAATCGGGGTCTGTTTTGGAAATTGTGATTTTACCAGGGTTGATAAAAATTGAAGATAAGTGTGTGCGTACATACACACACACGCGCACATACACACACACACACACAATATATATATATATATTTTTTTTTTCTAAACATATACTGTTAAATATGAGAGAAAATGAATTTATTTTGTTTAATCATGAGCCGTTCTTTATTGTTGACCAAAATCTGTCTGATATTACCTACATGTTTATGTTTTTTCAGAGAAATGTTGTTTGATTGTACTCTGATCAGAAAGATGACATGTAAGTCTACGGGAGAGTGTGGTTGTAGTACAACCAATATATGTACTGGATTTTTTATTAGTATCAGAGACGCAATCTCTGAATGGGCATGTAAATTGGTACACTACATTGGTGTTTTGTAGAGAATTTAGTTTAGTGCTTGCAGGGTTATAAGAGACTATCAGGTCAATTGTTTTGAATTTTTATAATATATAATAAGTTTAATTTGATTATTACTTTCCACTGGTTTAACATTTCTACGTATCAGACAGATTTTAGTCAACAAAAAAAAAAAAAAAAGAAAGAGCTTGTTTGTAATCTTATGTTTATTATTGTTATTTTTATTATTATCCCTCTCTTCATCTTAAGAAAACGTTAATTCCGGCAGAAATTTTGTACTAGATGGAGGAAATATTGATGATATGAGCTAACGACGCGTTGAGTTTTCCTTTATAAATTTTATATCGCTCTGATTAACAACCATCGGGATCTCTATATGGATTTACCAATTAATATTTTATATTAAGATAATCTTGTTGGATTATCCTCACCATTTATGGACAGACAGACACACACACACACACATATATATATATATATATATATATATATATATATAACGACAAAATGAAAAATTCTTTACAAACTCGTTTCCTCCCCTCATGTACTTTATCAAGATAAATGAAATTTTTTAATTGTAAGAATTAATGTCAAAGAAACTATCGACTATTAAGAATGCTCTAAAAACATTCATAAAGATGTATAAAAAATTGTTAAATATGGAAGCCGCTAATGATGTAATTTATTATCTAATAAATGAAACTGAGTAAGTTTTCCTGGAATACATTGGCAAAAGAAAAAATCCGTTTTCTGACATATTGTCTTAATTTATATATTAGATTGGCCAGAAAGTTCTGAATCTTAGGAAGCGGAAACAAAACAAATCTTGATATCTGTCTCGTTAAGTTTCATTTTGCATGTCGAATTTGTTTCACACAGTTGCATCATTAATGCTAAACTGCATTGCCAGCAACTGAACACGTGCATGACAAACTAAAGGAGTATCTTGCTTTCTTTAATCGAGGTCAATCTCTGCTTCAGCATGACAATGCAAGACTACAACGAGGCAGGATTACGAAGGAGACGTTCAAACAGATGGACGGCATTGAGATTCTTTGACATCCACTATTTAGTCCGGATGCTGATCTGAGTGACTATGACTGTGGGATAGAAAATTAAGAATCAAAATCAACCTTCTTCATTTTTACAAAAAAATCCCCAATGACGTGTGAAATCCTGGTTTTTTTCCCCACACAGAAAAAGGATCGACCATGTGATTAAAAAAAAAAAAATAGAAACCGGATTTCTTGAGTAGATGTTAAACTGATTTTCTGACCAATGGAAGCGAATTGTAAGACAACAACAATTTAGCTATTCAGTGCGAAATTCTAAAGGAATATATAATTGGCTTCGATCAGCGTCAGTCAGTCAGGAATGGAAGCAGCAGAGACGACAATCTAAGATGTAAAGAGAGAAGCCTCAAGTGACTCGTATATTTGTCCTCTTTCTCCTTTCTCGTGTGCTGATTTATTTTACTTATCCCTTCAAAGACGCTCCTACGAAAAAACGCTAACACGTACGCATAAACTCTTTCCAACAAATAACTACTATGAATATTTTCTACAACTCTTGATATTCTTAAGCTTCTCATGAACCTTTAACTATTACCTATTCTTGTTATTCTTTCCTTTCAATAAATTTTTATTTTATCATACAACATGTATATTTTTTTAGTCCTCCTCTATTCCACACATTCCAAACATGATGAGAACCTAATAATCTTCTCATAACTCTGGATAAAACTTGTAAGCTGTAGGGAGTTCGGTTAACACAAGGCCAAATCAAAGAAAAATTAACCATCTCCCTTTAGCTTTATGACCTATTCCGTTCTATAGAAAACTTCCTCCGCGATCAGGGATTTGCTTTTGAAATGAAGGAAGATTGCTTACAGTTTTCTGTTTAAAGCCAGCGGACATCTTCGGAGAAATTCGGATGCCGATCCATTGCTGGCAGAAGGTTGTCGAGAATGATAGACTTTATTTTGAAGAACAAATGTTGGTGATGCTGCATAACATTTTGTTTATTTCTTTCTGAATCATTTTGTTTATTTCTTTCTGAATCATTTATAAATCTACCATCCGCCTGTGCATTTAATACTGCTGCCATATCTGGTCGGGTGCCCCTGCTATTCTCCTCAGGCTTCTCGACAAAGTACAGCGGAGGGACTGTAATGTGATCGATACCAACTTGGCAGGCCGCCTGCAGTCTCTCTCTCACCGGCGCGACGTGGCTTCCCTGTGTTTCTTCTATAAATACTTTCACGGCTTCTGCTCCAATGAACTTGGATCACTGCTGCCCCCTAGATACGAATTTGCACGAGAAACTACATTAGCAAATAGATCCCACCCTTTTCCAGTGAAACCGATAAAATGCAACAGCAACTTCTGTGGAATTCCCTTCCACATGATTGCTTCCCCGACGGCTACAATCTCCAGGAGTTTAAATGTAAGATCAATAGACACCTCCTAACACACTAACTCGCTCCCATTCTTTCAAACTCTTTTCCCATCTACCAATCCTTCATCCTTGGTATCCTTACCCATCTATCCCCTTCCTTCTGATATTTCCTACACCTAAACACTCCTCCTCTTTACCTTCCCCTATGTAGCCCCATGCGCAATAGTGGCAATGGAATGCCTTGCTTGGGGTGAAATGATTTAAAAAAGAAAAGAAAAAAGACAATGTAAGTAGTTACAATGGCTAATCTAAGAAACATAAGCAGACGTTAATGATTTGATTTTGTAGCAAGTTGCGGTATTGGGCAAAACAACATCTAGTGCAGCGTAATGTATGCTTATTATTCCCATTATTCTATTTAGTACTAGTCGCAGTATCTGTCTACAGTAGAAGTGAACAAAAACTTGGAAAGTTGAGTTACTAAAAGAGAATTAAGTGAAATCGAGATATCTAGAAAAAGCATTGCAGGTGGAACTAGAACAATTTAAACAGGTGGAGGAAATAAAGGCCGAAACGTCGTCAAAGATGAGAAGAAGTGGTTCAGCTTAATTTTCTTATCTTTTATGTTGAAGTTGTTATAACTGATCCATATATATATATTGAATCATTGATATTTACTACATCCATATCTTGAAATTTTGTGATGAATTGAATTTAGGTGACATCACTGTTTTCATTCTGAATCCAGATAATGGTTTATGTTTCCGAGTTCTATTTCTTTAAACACTTGGTATATTAAGACAAAAATCTCAGAACCGCCTAGTATCTGTTATATTTATCAACTAAGCTATATATCTCCAGGTAAAGAGAACCAACAGTTTTACAATTTAGAGTTCTCCGGCATTTACTTTCTTATTTATAAAGTACCCAATACAATAAATATTATAGAGCAAGATATAATAAAAATAAACTTGATATTTAATTAAAAATATATTGCGTCATAAAAAATTCTATATTTCGAGATTTCTACCTCGTCATCAAGCAATATGAAATCATTGTTGTGATATGATTTTCATTTAAATGTAAGAAACAATACGTTTGCTATTTATAGATATGAGAAGACATAATCATCTATGTGGTTGTTCAATTTAACTGATCAGAATAGAAATTCACTTTAAGTTTGAAAACGTTTGCATTTTTGGGCCAAAGTGTCAACTTAATTTTTTAAAAATCCCTGTCTAGACCTTCTTGCGTTCATGTATCCATTGTTACAATTTTTTTTCAACTTTCTCTTTATCCAAATATTTTCTAAAACAAAAAAGAAAAAAAGATGAAGAAACATTTTTTATCTAACTTAAACGGACCTTTGAGCAAAATATATTATTTTTTATTTCGATTCAGAATACATTTTATTCTAATTTTTTTAAACTTTGAATTTATAAATAAGATGTTCTGGTATCCAATTATTTATTAAAGAATTTTAAAAGTCGTAAAATACTTATATTAATAAATATACTAATATATATGTAGGACATATTTAAACCGGGTAAGCCACAGTCTAAGCCAGAACCACACGGGCAGGCCACAGTCTAAGCCAGAACCACACGGGCAGGCCACAGTCTAAGCCAGAACCACACGGGCAGGCCACAGTCTACGCCAGAACCACACGGGCAGGCCACAGTCTACGCCAGAACCACACGGGTAGGCCACAGTATACGCCAGAACCACACGGGCAGGCCACAGTATACGCCAGAATCACACGGGCAGGCCACAGTATACGCCAGAATCACACGGACAGGCCACAGTATACGCCAGAATCACATCGATAGGCCACAGTATACGCCAGAATTACAAGTAATTCTGTATAGTGTTGTAAAATCTTTGCAGGATTCAAACAGATCAGCTTAGTAAGGAATGAAAGAAAACGTTTTGTACAACAATGCATAATTCTATTTCAGTCAGTGTTGAACGAGTGGCCTGAACTTATCTTGTTGAAAAAACTACCTGTACAAGCCCAACTGAGCATGAGATTAATACTGCTGCCCGAAATAAAAGCAGGCATTGAAAGGTCAACATTTCTTACACGATACCGAAGCTAAAGTTTCTGTGTGCAGTTGTATCAAAAGAAATCAACATAATCTGTTCATGGACACAATGAAAAGTAGACAGAAAGTTTGGAAAAGTATAGCACTAAATTCAGGACAACTTCCAACCAGATGAAGAGAAGACGTCAATTAACAACTATATGGTTTTACAGGTGGATGCTGAAAATTACAGCGTCACAAGCGGCAAAGAGGAAGCACATTTTACTATATTTTCCTTTTAACGCTTTACGATTAGAAACATCTTATCTGGACTCACAATAATTTAAATACATTTCTGTTTGTTAATATATACTTTTTTTCAATCATTTTACCAAAAGAAAAAAGAAGTAATTAGCCTCTAAAACAAGGGTTTACTGAATGTAACAGAATGAGTGAGTTTTGTTTTATGGCATATCAACCTCTGTGGGTTATTTAACGCCAAAAAGTTGGGGCTTTAAGGAATTTTTTAATGTTTGTTTATAATGAAAATGATTATTTATTCAGATTTTGATGAACAGTTTTTTTTTTCTTTTAGGAAACTGAAGATGTATTCTAGTTTTCTATTTAAAAATGCTGATAATAATTTTATCCTTTAAAAATGTATTATGGGAATAATTTTTTCCTTCAAAAATGTATATATTTCTATCAATATTTTTATGTACATATTTCTATAAAGGCGTATTTGTATACTTTCATAGTGTTTTGAACAGTTTTCGGGTTAACTATTTACTCATAGCTGAGACCCTAACAGGTGCTACCAATCCGTATCAAGGTGGACCTTGGAACAATAGCTATTAAGAGGTTGTTCTATTTTCCTCATAACCCTCCAATCAGAAGTGTTGCTGCCGGATGCAGTTTACCGTCATACCGGAGACTGATAGAATGCAAAAAAACATTAAGAATCAAGAACAATAAACGAAAAGAAATGAAGACAATAGATAGCGATTTACATTGAAGTTAATTTCTAAAACCATAGGAAAGCATGCAACTGTGAGAGAGAGAGAGAGAGAGAGAGAGAGAGAGAGAATTCTCCAAAGCGAGAAAAGGAGCTATTAGCAAAGAACTTATAGTTGCACCTAGTTAATCCTACTGAGAACTTTGTAACAAATTTAGGACAGCGCTTAGATTGATAGAGTCCTTGGGGACACATGGCCCCGTTGGATAAAAAGGTTCAATATCTGGTCAAAGCAGCTGCGAACAAAAAAGCTTTGACAGTTGAGTTATTAAGAAAATTAAATGAAATTGATATATGCAGAAAAGACATGGCACGTGAAACTAGAATTATTTACCCCAGTGGACTCGTATTTGGTTCAAAATTCGAACGTATATAACTTGAAGAAGGACAGAACGTACAACAGCTGAAACGTCGTAAGTATAACAAAGATGAGGACAAGTCCGATCAATGTAAATAGTTATAGCACCTTATCTCAGAAATATAGACAAAAGCTTAACATATTGTACTTGCAAAAGCTCAGTATTACGTATTTTAACATAAATGATATTTTGTTTAGATTAAACCTAGCAGTATAACCCGGCGTTGTTCGGGTGTAATGAAAGCTTTAAAACTAATCCATAGTCCTGGAGCTCAGACTCAGCCTAAACAATATTTGTGTGAAGTTTGGTGAGAATCGGATAAAAATTGTGAATATGTATAAAGGACATACAGACAGATAAACACACACACACACAAACATCTTGCCTTATATATATATATATATATATATTATCGATTTTCTGCACTATTGTAAGAACTGCAACCTTGAAACTTCTGAATATCGTTTCTTATGTCTTTGTCTATGAATGTATCAAATTTGATTAAAATCGGAACACTGTTTCTATAACCCGATTTTTCGATTTTCGATATTTATCGGGGGTACCTCGACACAAAACCTAGCTAAGAACACTCGCAGACGCTTATAGTACAACTGTGTAAATTTTCAAGAAAATTGGTTCAGCCGTTTCGGAGTCTATAGGTAACGGATGGACACACACACACACACACAGACAAAGTTTCATTTATAAATAAGTTTAGATAGTTATCTATTTTATCCGAACTACAGACATTTTTGTGTTGTTTCGATCGTATTACATTGTTCCGCGGCTTCTTGCGTGACAACTCGAAGAGGACAATATAAGGAAAGATGGTTTCTGTGTTTGACGATGTCGTCTTAGTAAAAGCAAGGAAAAAAGCTCTTAAAGAATTTCAGTCGATTGAATATTCTTGGCGTGATAATGACTCATTTTCGAAATTATATAGTATCTTTCATCTTAATTGTTCTTTTGAAGCCTGTTTTGGTGATTCTAAATTCAGCAAACTGATAGCGACAAACATAAAAGTAATTTTCATATAAACTGATTCTTCTGCAGAAAACAACTGAATAGAAATCACTTAGCACACGTAACTCACGAATGCCGTTGTAAAAGTGTATTCTCGAGCGCAGGTCGTGTGTTCGATTCTCACTGGCTGTCGGATTTCGTTTTAAAACAATGATTATTAACTATTCGAATCGCATCGCGTCCGATTAATATTTGCGAGAGCAACAAGGCAACATATTTGCGAGAGCAACAAGGCAACATATTTTCGAAAGTAAGAAAGCAAAAAATTTGTGAAAGTAACACAAAAAACTCCTTTTTTTAACTTAAATCCTCAGAGAGTGCAGTGTAATTTAGGTCCTTTGATCCCTTTCTGTGTCATGTGTCACTTCAAGTCGTTGACAACCGTGGCTATGCACTTATACTTTGTAGCTCTGAGGGATTTATTTTCCCTACGCTTTCCAAAATATTTCATGTCATTCTCCAGTAGAGTAATCCACTATAACTTCTTTGCTTCATTTTTTCCACTAACCTGAAGGAGAGAGACCACATCTGATCAGTATATGCGCCTACTGCAAGGAATGTTGGGTCACTATGTCGTGCTAGAAAATTGCCTCATCTTTCAAATTTACAGATTTACTATACAACTAGATTGGCAATTAGGTCTCAGCGTTTTACTGTTGAACTAGCTAGATGCAATCGTCACTTCTAATAGTTTATTTTCTTGATCTTCCCAATGTGGAAATTTCTTTCTAGTTCTTCCCTGATAACTAAAAATCTTCAAAAATTTGAATGCAACGTCAATCGCGCCATCGTCTGTCTTCCTGGAGCTCGTTCAACATTTTTCCCTCAATTCTCCCTGTTCTCAAACTTTTCTCTCACTTTAACTCCCTGTAACCCTGTGCGTACTAGTGGCATTCCCACTTTCCTCGTGTAGGTTATTCGCTACTGTTTTGTTGCTTGTGTCCCTTGTATGTTTAGTGATCATCATATCCTCCTCCTCCAGGCTCTTATTTTGTGTCCTAAAATTCAAAGGGCTTCTTTTTAAGTGTCATTTCTGTTTCCATTTACCGTGAACCTTAACCTTTACTCACATCTTCATTCCATCGTAATCTCAGCATCATTCTGTAGAACCACGTCTTACTTGCCTCAAGTTTTTTCATCTCTGTCCGGCATTCACTGCTATACGGAAAGCCAGATATTGTATAAAAGTATTTGACTTTTCTTATGCATCTAATAAATACGGATTGTTTCTTCATATATTCTTTATCTTTTGGGAGACATATTTTACGATTCCATGTCGTCCCAAAATTTTGGTGTCATATTTTTCGTCTGACACTAAAAAGAAAAACACCCCAGATATTGAGATTTTTGTACTTGATTTTCATATCTCTAATATATAGTTCGCGTTTTGGTCTGTTCCGATTGCTGACAACCATAAATTCTCTCTTGTTACAATTGACATTTAGGACTTTCTTCTTGACTAGGTTTTTGATAGAAACATAGAAACGGAAAAGAAACTGATACTTAACATCTGGAAAATACAGCTGAAGTTTATGAGACATAATGAAGAAGGAGGGATTGGAGAATCTGATACTCACATGACAGAATAGAAAAATAATAGGGAAAGCAACGCGTAAAATATTTGATGGACTTGAGAAAATAGATGGAAGAGCAAAGTTTGAGAGAGATAAAAAGAGAAAAAACTTAAGAACCACAAGGAATATGGAGATGTGAAGAACCATGACCGTTTCCATTTTTAAGGGACACGGTACATAGAAGTGAAAATAAGGGGAGAGATTCCACCAAGCTACCAAAATTATGGAGGATCGATACCAAAGCTGCTAGGATCCACATAAAATTACTAATGGCTGCTGGTGCCTAAAAAGACCCGTTGTTAATCAGCAAATCCGCTAGAATGTGCAGTATTTACATTATTCGGACTATCGTCATCATCTTTGTTGCCATTTGTACGACGTTTCGGCCCTTGTACGCTCTTTCCTTCTTCGTGTTCTTGGGATTTCGAACCGAACACTTTATTACAATCACTGCTGTGTATCATCCTCAATCCTTGCATAAAGCCCTGATTGCCAGTTACTTGTTCACTATTGCTGTAGCCTGGTATTGAACTCACAACTCAGTCAAGTCAGGAACTAACCAACGTCTTTATCCACTTGGCCATGTGTCGTTAAGCACCTGAAGGCGGCCGGAGCGCACAACGGCCGAAACGTCGTAGAAATGGCAACAAAGATGAGGACATTAGTCCGAATAAAGTAAATACTGTAAATACTACCTCATCTCAGAAACAGACACAAATACGCTAGAATGTGTTGTGAAATAAATTTTGCCACAGTGAATTTTTTATATCGTTTTCTCTTTTAGGCCATTTCTATCGTGATAGTATAATTTTACTTTAGTTTGAACTGCTTGCATTCATGAAACTTGAAAATTTTTTCACGTGATTTTTATATCTCCAATGTATAGCTCGCTTTTTGGTCTGTTCTGATTGCTATCAAGCCTATATTCTTCTTACAACTTGCATTTAAGACTTTCTTCTCCCTTTCCGTTACTACCTTCTGTAGGAGTCCATGCAATTTCCGGTGAGTTTGCTATCAACAGTGTTTAAAATGCATATCTCATTAAAATTGCGGATGCCAATGATAAATTCCGGTAGGACAACTGCTTCTCCCAGGATCAGTCAGTTAAGTGCCATCCGTGAAACACGCTTGGGCGATCATGTCTCGAAAGAGACATGACTGACTGGGCAGAAGATTATCCTGCAGTAGGTTGCCATTACTTTTTGCGGTAGACTGGTCCCAGCAAGGCTATAGAACCCAATCTGTCCTGTTATTTAACCCATAACTGGAAAGAAGAAACGAATTAATACCATTCCCAAAGGTATTTGCGCGTAAGTAAATCCAACAAATTCAACTGGTATTCGAACTCGGCTCCCCTATTTCTCGTTCCGAGCTCATATCCACTGTACCACAACGCACATCCCTCCTAGGATCACTTTGCTGTAAAGACTGAATAAGCCATAATACCTACATAACTTTATCAGTTAAGTGACATACGTGTTACTTGTTTGGGCGATCATGTCTCGAAAGAGACATGACTGACTGGGCATTTTATCTCGCAGTAGCTTGCCAAGCAAGACTCTAGAACCCAATCTGTCCTATTATTTAACCCATAACTGGAGGGAAGAGACGGATTAACACCTTTCCCAACGGTATTCGGTGAATGCAATGAATTCAACTGTAATTCGAACTCTGCTTCTCGATTTCTCGTTCCGAGGCGATATCCACTGCACCACAACGCACATAACCTTATAAAGGACCAAAAATACACAACCTAAGTTACAGATTCTAATGAGTGTAGTATTTGATCTTCCACGCGTATCTCACTTGTACTCAACTTCATTAAAGTTGTGATACATTTATTCAGGGAAATGGTTAATAACATCCAGCAATCCTTAACGACTATCTACAGTTTGAGTCTTTAACATGCGTCTGAAGGTTTTAATCTTGTTACAAAATTAGTCCTCACCACCCATAGTTGAATGTGGTTGCAAGGTGTTTGTGCAGGTGAGCGCCTGACCATCTTCCCACACATCCCGGCGGCATCCCAATGTTCTCGCTTCCGTTAAACTTCCCGTTCTTTCAAAGCTGTCATCCCATTTTCCTTTCGTTCTCTTTCTAATTTTGCCTTGAGTGGTGCTATTTATTAACATGGAAATCGTTTTGACTCTTGTGATCTGTACATACTATTTTCTCTTCCTTTTCTTGACGACGGTCATGCCATCTTCTAACATGATGCTTACACTATTTACGTTGTCCTCATCTTTGTTGCCATTTGTACGACGTTTCGGCCGTTGTACGCTCCGACCTTCTTTAGGTGCTAGGAATTTCGAATCGGACCCTGTATTACGATCACTGAAGTATATCATTTCATTAATTGTGGTAGTCATAAGTTATCTCCCTCTAACCCGACTCTCTATGTTACTTGTTCGCCACTGCTGTAGCCTGCTATTGAACTTCTAACTCTCTGGGCCAAGTCACTGGAACTAACCAACGTCTGTATCCATTGGGCCATGTGTCCTTAAGGAATGAGACTTAACAGCAGTGATTGTAATAAAGGGTTCGGTTCGAAATTCTTAGAACCTGAAGAAGGCCGAAGTTTACAACAACCGAAACTTCATAGAAAAATGGCAAAAATAATGAGGACAATAGTCCAAATAATGTAAATGCTACCTCATTTCAGAAATATAGACAAACGTCCGTTGCTTGACCACTGATCCCTCGCACTGCGTATTTGGGATACAGTCTAAGTAGTAGATCCTTATGATGGATCTGTAAAATATTATTTCAAAAGCTTGAATTCTCCGCTTGAGTTCTGCTGTTAATGCCCTGTATTGACCAATACTTTCAATAGTGGGATCTGATTTCTGGTAGACATTCTCTGCTTTTCAGATGGTTTCACGACAGCCACCGTTCGTTGTGTCTTGAATTTACTTTATAATCTAATGCTCTCTTCACTCATATTCGAACAAAACTATTTTAAATGTCTCAGTACTTTTAAGTACCCGAATTCTTAACTAGATCCTATATGGAATAAATGCATAACTATAATTTGAGTACATGCTGATACCACTACTACCATACCAATGTTTGACCCAAAACTTCAGTGAAGAGGACTAGACAGAACTGCTTACACATCGTCGATGGTTGTGCTTAGACAAATTTACATGTCATCGTGACTGAGGAACTGAGTGTACTGCCAATCTACTTCTAGAAATAGCAACTAAAAACCGCACAGCTTATTTCTGGTAGAAACCACAAATTGGATCTGTAGCTGTAGACTAAAAACAAATGTACCTGATCAAGCATTTTAAAGCTGAGATTAGACAACCTCCCTAATCTCTTAAGACAATCGGATACCAATTGTCTATACTTGTTTGGTTAATTCTTTTCGCAAGAGAAATGTACAAATAGTCCGCTTTAACTATCTTGCCATATGTATTCATTCATCTCAAATCTTTGTTCTGGGTATGACGGTAAACTTCAACCGGCAGCAAGGCCTCTGATTAGGAGTTTGTCAGGAGCATGGAACTATCTCTTAATTGTTGTTGTTCCAAAGTCCACCCTGACCCGAATTGGTAGCACATGTTATGGCCCCATCTACGGGAAAATAGTTAACCCCCAAACTGGCGTCAAAACACTATGAAAGTATAAAAATACTTTTACAGAAATATACACATAAAAATAGACTTTTATAGAAAAATATACATTTTTAAGGGAAAAAATAACCAGCAAAACATTTTTGAATACAAAACTAGAAGACAACCTCAGTTTTATAAATTAACAGATTTTTCATCAAAATCCGACAAAATCAACCTTCTCACTATAACTGAACTTTAAAAAATACCTTAAGACGCTAACTTTTGACATTAAATAACCCACAGAAGTTGATATGCCATTAAACAAAACTCAAACATTTTACAAATCTCTGCATTCTAACGCTCATGCACTAACATTATCTTTTTTTCCGCACTTAATAAATAAAACAATTTCTTGGCTATCATTTAAAATCTTTGCTAATTTTATATACATATTATACATATTACTTTTGCAATTTCTGCTTATATGAAATTTACTATTTTCCCGCGCTTTGATCTGAAAGTCAATCTGGCGTTTGTACAACAATTAATATTACTTTTGAACTAAATGCATTCGTCGAAATTGTTAAAGATTTAATATGTTTTATTTGTCTATGTTCAAGACAAAGATTAAAGGATTTTGAATGCCGATTTTCAAGTTTGCCCTTCCTATTAAATTACTGCAAAAGTAAATGAGGGAAGCTGATTAAATCTAATAAGATATTTAGTATTTGAATGTTTACTAAAGATGGGGATGCTCATGAACATTTTTTCAGTTTAACTTTTGCATAAAAGAAATCATTTAAACAATGAGAGGTGAGAGTTCGAAATGCATGTATTATCTTTCTCCCCCGCGAGGAATAGTGAAAAAAATTAAATGAAAATTTTTATTTTCTCAATAGAAAGATCATTTAAACAAGTAAACGTACACAAACACGACTAGGTTATAATATTGATCAACGAAGAACTGCGCAAATTAGTTTTAATTCTTTTTTTCTAATTGAAGAATCTGATGACTCTTGAGCTAATGAATGAATAAGTGAAAGGGTGAATTCCACGACAATAAAATATCCGTAGAAATTCACCTATCGAATCGTTAAATATTTCAGCTTATAACTTTAACAAAATATTGAAATAATAATTAATATGACTGCTGATTGGTATTTAAACTATGACAATGAAAAGATTTTAAATTTACCATTTTTTCTATTTCACTGAAACAGATATTAAACTATGTACCCGTCTTTCATTGTTTAACAGAAAATAAGTTTTTTCTGTCATTTTCCACTCGATCAAAACAGAATAGTTCATTATTTATGAGGTTTTAGCCGGAGTTGAAGAAAAATCTTTCCTTCCCATACTAAAACCGTGTAGTGGGAGCACCTCTGCGTGGTGTAATGTTTAGCGAGCTTGTCTCGTTAAAGTCATTACAAATGAGTAGTGAATTCGATCTTCAATGGGTGTCTTCAACTTTTGGCCTTGTGCCACATCGAAGTGGCGTTTAGCAAATCAGATAAATCGATTATTATCTTCTCTCTAAGCGATCGAAGAGAAGAGTCCATTATTTATAAGGTATTGATGGGCGATTTTAAACACTTGTCTTTGAAACCTACTTTCCTTCCTTCTTTTATTGCGATCAAAAATGAATTGTTCGATATTTATGAGGTATTGGCAAGACAATCGCACGAACTAACGATCTGAGGGTCAATCAAAATTCTTAAAGGATGGTTAGGTTCTACTGAAGCTGTCTAATATATGTACAAAGAGCTGTCTTGGAAATTTGACAAAGTTCTCCAGGACTTCGAAAGACAAAAAGACCGCATAACAAAGAAGTACCAACTTTGGTAATGGGGAAGCAGACATTTTCATACTAGAAGAATTCTACAAAATCTTTTGCTTAAAACAGTTTTTCAGGATCTTCAGATATCAGGTCGGTGCAAAACTTTATACCTGTTTGTAAAAGGGACATTTTGAAAGCACTGTAATTTATTTCATGCCTATTGTTATTACTTACACAGATCATCATGATTAATTAACTTTTTTCTTTCAGATTAAAGCATTATTCATATTTTTCTGCAATATTCTTACCCATGTTCTTTCCATCTAAAGAACACATTAGACATGCACTATTCTATGAGTTTTACAGAGGTTCCAATGCATCACGATCTATTCAGGATGGAATTGACGAAAGAAAGAAGTTGTAGGTAGTTTTCCCGTTTTTTGGAAAAAAAGTTTCAGCTTCAAAGATAGAGGTGGTCGCGCCTTGATTCAGATGTGCTGAATGCCGCTGATACTCAAATCGCAAGAGAACTTTCCCACCAATTTAATGTATCCCTTACAACTGCGTCACGCCAGCTAAAAAGAATGGGGAAGATTTCAGTATTCAGAAAATAGGTCTCGCACGAACTGTCTTCAGAGAGCTCTGTAACAAAGTGTTTCTTGTTACAAATCTGTGCTTTCACGACACCTTTAGACACCATTTTGGGGTAGGCTTGCCACATCTTTATATTTTCCTGACCTAGCTTTCTCGGATAATCACTTATTTTGGTGATCACAAAACCATTTAGAGGACCTTAAGTTAACATCACGAGGAGATTGAACATGAGTTAGTTTCATATTTAATATCAAGACCTAAAGAATTTTAAAAGCGAGGTATTTATAAACTCGTTGACAGATGGAATCAAGTTATAGAGAGCAAAGGTTGTTTTTGTTATGAATAAAGGTTTTCTCAAACAGTCTTTCAATTTCAAGATAAAATTTTAATCGGCAAAAATTTTTGCATCGATCTGATATGTCCATTATTTTATACACTTTACTATTTTCTGAATAAAAAAAACTTTAAGAAACTTGATATCTGTTTGTATTTTTATTATCACTTAATCTCAACCAAGTTAAAGAAAGATGAGAGAGACGGACTTCAATCAAATAGTTAGATGCAATCGATATTACATCGAAACATTGAAATTGCGAAAAAAGGAACTGTTAAAGTAGAAGACGAAGCTTTATTTAACTATTTTGACTGTAAAAGGGTGGGACCTAAAGAGACGCATAATATCTTGCAGTCTTTTATTTATGATGAATTGTCTTTTTTTTTTCTTTCTGGTTTCGAAGCACTTGTTGCTACAATAGAACGAAAGTAAACTTTAGTACTCTATATTTACTTTCCATTGTTTTCCAAAGGAACTTTGTATACGAACATAACATTATGATATACAAGCAGTATACCCCGGTGTTGCTCGAGTGTAGCGAAAGCTTTAAAACTAATCCATGGTCCTGGAGCTCAGACATTTTGGACGTTGGCACGAAAGACTAAAAAGCAATAGTAGTTTCCAGTTAAAGCGAAACCGTATACTGAAAGAAAAAGGAATGAATGTAAGTCCAGTTTTGATTTCCTGGTATCGATATCAAATAAGTTTTTTTTCGTCGTAAACTGAATTTTGAAGGCGAAATAAGTCCTCTGAGAAAATTGTATCATGGCTGAGACTAAGAACTACAATTATACCTACATAGAGCCAAACCCGCAGCAAAAACTAAAATAAAAAGGCTGAAAAAAAATACAGACATACAGGCAAATAAACAGACACACACACTAACATCTTGCCTTATATATATATATATATATATATTATCAATTTTCTGCACTGTTGTAAGAACTGCAACTTGAAACTTCTGAATGTTGTTTCTTATGTCTTTGTCAATGAGTGCATCCAATTTGATTAAAATCGGACCATTCCTTCTATAACCAGATTTTTTCGATTATCGATTTTCGATATTTACCAGGGGTACCGCGACACAATACCTAGCTAAGAACACTCGCAGATGCTTATAGTAAAACTCTGTAAATTTTCAAGAAAATCGGTTCAGCTGTTTCGGAGTCTATAGGTAATGGGCACAAACAAACACAGACACACAAAGTTTCATTTATAAGTTTAGATTAGATAACATATAAATAACTAAGAAACATAGCATTATATATGATATAATATATCATATATAACTGATGCTTGTTTGCAAGGCTGATAATTTTTTTGATCGTTTCACACCAAGCAAGGTGGTACTACTGCTGATGCACAGAAGGCTACATAAGAGTAAAAGTTTAGTCAGGATGAGAGTGAAAAGAAAATCAAACCAGTTACAGGGGGTGTCATAGAAAGGTCATGTTAAGGACGGGAACACAGATGTAAAGACAGTTGCGAAGGTAGAGAGAAAGGAAAAGAACAAAATATACGGGGGGATGTAGTAAGGACCATTCAAGTGGATAAGAGATGGGTATTGACATTGCATTTAAATTTCTAGTGCTTATAGCCGTCAAAAAAGCAATATATGGAAGGGAATTCCACAGGCGGAAAGTGAGAGAAAAGAAGCTGATGGAGTAGAATTGTTGGTTGCATTTGGTTGATCTAACTGTAAATTGGTGGGTCCTTGTTGCCAGTCTGGTTGCACGAATAAATTGTTATTGCGGGAGCACCAGTGACTTCAGTATTTTATCAATATTTGATCAATATGTGAGTAACACAAGAGCAAGTAAAAAAAATATTTGAGTAGATACTGAAATGATAATGAAAAGATATTTGCATTCGATTATTTTTATCACCTAGTAAACGCAACACATCTTCCAAATATTTCTGTAATTTTCACAGAAAAGGCCGGATATTTATTTTCACCAATAACATTATTTATCCTTGAAAATAATTGAGAAATCTCTTGTTACAGAAATTTACATACGACAATAACATTTGCGATGCCTGCCGTTTCATCGCAGGTGGTAATGAAATTTGTGAATGTAAGGGAAAAGGCGGAAACTCTTCAGTATGAATCATGGTGGAGGTGTAGCTGACAAGACAAACAGTTTATTCATATAATCGTAACAAAACAGCTTATTATTGGCATTTTGTTTATTTCAAACATCGACTTTCAATAATAATTCTGTCTCTTTACACTATTTGCATTGTTGTAATATTCACGACGTTTCAACCGTTGTACGCTTCTCAATGGACACCTGACCTAGTAGATAAAAGCTTTAGTTAACATTTATACTAAAGAGTATAAAATAGTTGACATACCTGAAGATTCTGAAAAACTGTTATAGTTAAAATATTTTGTAGAATTTTTCTCGTATGAACATGTCTACTTTCCCATTACCAAAATTGGTATTTCTTTGTTATGCTGTCTGTTTATCTTCTGAAGTTCTGGGGAACTTTGTCAAATTTCCAAGACAGTGAATTGATCCCAACAGAGGAAAACAAAAACTTGTTTCCTCAAGTTAAAGAGAGATGACTGATACTGTTATATTAAGAAGTGGCAATATTCATTACTGTTGACTAAATTTGTTCCAAATTTCAAAAGGCTGAAGAAGGCCGGAATGTACAACGGAAGAAACATCGTGAATACAGTAACAAAAGGAACAAAAGTTCGATCAATGTTAATACTGTAAATAATTAAAATAATTCTTCTCAGAAATTGAGCCAAATGTTTTTTTCTTATTAGAAATATAAATAAATCTGAAAGATTTGTTGATAAGTAAATCAATGTTAGCCTAATCATGAAGATTTTACAAAGTAACTTCAAGAAATTGTGTGCAAGAAGCAGCTCATATAATTGTTCACTTTTTTTTATTAGAAATATGAATAAATCTGAAAGATTTGTTGATCACTAAATCAATATTAGCCTAATCATTAAGACTTTACAAAGTAACTTCAAGAAATTGTGCGCAAGAAGCAGCTCATATAATTGTTCATTTTTTTTTATTAGAAATATGAATAAATCTGAAAGACTTGTTGATCACTAAATAAATGTTAGCCTAATCCTGAAGACTTTGCAAAGTAACTTCAAGAAATTGTGTGCAAGAAGCAGCTCATATAATTGTTCACTTTTTTTATTAGAAATATGAATAAATCTGAAAGATTTGTTGATCACTGAATCAATATTAGCCTAATCATTAAGATTTTACAAAGTAACTTCAAGAAATTGTGCGCAAGAAGCAGCTCATATAATTGTTCACTTTTTTTTATTAGAAATATGAATAAATCTGAAAGATTTGTTGATCACTAAATCAATATTAGCCTAATCATGAAGACTTTGCAAAGTAACTTCAAGAAATTGTGTGCAAGAAGCAGCTCATAATTGTTCACTTTTTTTATTAGAAATATGAATAAATCTGAAAGATTTGTTGATCACTGAATCCATATTAGCCTAATCATTAAGATTTTACAAAGTAACTTCAAGAAATTGTGCGCAAGAAGCAGCTCATATAATTGTTCACTTTTTTTTATCAGAAATATGAATAAATCTGAAAGATTTGTTGATCACTAAATCAATATTAGCCTAATCATGAAGACTTTGCAAAGTAACTTCAAGAAATTGTGCGCAAGAAGCAGCTCATATAATTGTTCACTTTTTTTTATTAGAAATATGAATAAATCTGAAAGATTTGTTGATCACTAAATCAATATTAGCCTAATCATGAAGACTTTGCAAAGTAACTTCAAGAAATTGTGTGCAAGAAGCAGCTCATAATTGTTCACTTTTTTATTAGAAATATGAATAAATCTGAAAGATTTGTTGATAAGTAAATCAATATTAGCCTCACCATGAAGACTTTATAAAGTAAATTCAAGAAATCGTATTCAAGAAGCAGCCCATATAACCCTTCACTTTATTAGAAATATAAATAAATCTGAAATCTTTGTTTACCAGTGAAACAATATTAGCCTAATCATTATGACTTTACAAAGTAACTTCAAGAAATTGTGCGCAAGAAGCAGCTCATATAATTGTTCACTTGTTTTTATTAGAAATATAAATAAATTCGAAAGCTTTCTTGATCTGTTAATATTAGCCTAATCATTAAGACTTTACAAAGTAACTTCAAGAAATTGTGAACAAGAAGCAGTCCATATATTTGTTCACTTTTACAGCTTCCAACCCATTTGTCTGGTTACCAAAGAAACTAAACATCTGCGCCATGATAGATACAGTTGACATAATCACCGATATTATAACAGGTGCCAGCTGAAAAATTCCTTCCTTTTTTCTATAGCAAAGTGGTTTAAACGAACTTAGATTTACAAATGTCTGTTATCCGCTTATTCTTCAAGAGATAACGTAATAAAATTGTGCAATGAATTCTCCATACATGCAACATCTACCATCGGGTAACAAGATTTGCAGCAGACGCTTTTACTGATGAAGTTGTTGCCTGATTATTAAATAATTATTTAATTTACTAAAACAATTAATTTCCAATTAATTTTTCCAATGAAAATGGAGAAACTATAAAGAATGCTTTCTAAATTCTTTTTTTTTCATTCATGCTTAGTCTAGTCGATATTTTTAGAGACTGAGAAACACAGAGAGAGAGAGTGATTGACAGAGACGGACAGAGAAAGAGAGACACACGCAGAGACGGACAGAGAGAGACACACAAACACAAGCAGAGAGAACATAGACGGAGAGAGAGAGAGAGAGAGACAGAAACAGACAGAGAGAGAAACACACAATCACGAGCAGTGAGAGAGAGAGAGAGAGAGAAAGAGTAGAGAGACAGAGGGAGACACACACAGAAAGAGACAGAGTGAGAGAGAGACAGAGACACAGCCAGAGAGACACAGAGAGAGTGAGAGAGAAGCAGACAGAGAGAGAGAGAAGCAGACAGAGAGAATCGGAGAGAGAAGCAGACAGAGAGAATCGGAGAGAGAGAGAAGCAGAGATATATAGATATATACACACACAGAGATCAGAGAGAGAGAGAGAGATCGTAGATTATTACGTTTTATATAAACAAATATTCCATTAGAATATAATCCAACAATTCCTTTATAAACAGCGCATTTTAAAGTAAATTATTTAATCGTTTCATGCAGTGCTACTAAGACGCAGGTGATTAGCGAGAGGAAAAGAAAATGAGAAGACGCACGTGAGAACAGGAAAAAAGAATATACCCAAAGAAAAATAAGGGGACAGAATTATGGGAACAAGAGAAAGGCGAATATAAGAAAAAGAGAATCTGGGAATGGGAGACTATAAGAAAAGTTCAATAAAAGAATAGATGAACAGACAAATATGAAAACAGGTAGAAGGAGAATATGAGAACAAAAGAAAAGAAAATTCAAGAAAAAAAAACTGGAGAATATTGGAACAGAAATCAGATATTCAGACGTTTCAAGATTGCAGTTCTTACAATAGTGCAGAAAATTTGATATTGATACCAGGAAATCAAAATTTTATTTACATCCATTCATTTTTCTTTCAGTCTACGGTTTCGCTTTAACTGGAAACAACTATTGCTTTTTAGTCTTTCGTGCCAACGTTCAAAGAGTCTGATCTCCCAGGACCATAGATTAGTTTTAAAGCTTTCATTACACGCAAGCTTTCATCATACTGCTAGTTTGCCATAAAAACAAAACAACCAACCAACCAATCAACTGTAAACTAATTAGACTGGCTAGACTCGACACTAGTCAAGTATTGCGCTTAAATTCATAAAAACTTGGTACCAAGGCGAAGAGCACATCCGAACAATTTCCATTAATTGATTCATAAAAAGACAAAGACAACAATACAGTGGTGAGCCAAGCTTCCAGATCAGGCTTCACAATCTTATCAAGGAGCTCAAGGTAATGGAAACCGGACTACATGTGGCAGCAGTATTCTATCTCTGGAAGAATAGTGGAATGCAAGATAGATTCAATATCGTCTTTCCACTTCATGTCAGCCGAGAAGATTATCTCGAGTACGGTAGATGAGTCACTTTCTTGGAAGTTAGCATCATCCGTGCTCATAGAAGGCAGAGAGGGGCGTCTCAGATAATTAAATGGAGATTTAGTTTTGGTGGTGTTAAAAGTGACAAGTCATTTTCTGCGCCATTTAGCGACAGTCTTGAATTCATTTTGGACATCAGCTACCATTTTGAACTTTTCGAATTGATCCGCGTCACTATCAAGGCAGCAGTAAATTGTTGCATCTTTAGTGTAGATGCGAACAGAAAGGTTGTTAGCAAAAATTAAGAACGCCATGGGACCAAAGATGAAGTCCTACTCGTATTGTTGTGTTTCTCATTCGAAATATTATTATGTCGATCATTTTTATCTGATTTATCGATCTAAAGAGAATCTAAAGGTTTAACTACTTCGTTTTTACAATCTCTCTTACACAAGTAACAAACAAATTTGGTTGTTACTTTTGTCGGAAACCCATCCCTGTGTGCAACAATGTGAACTTTTGTTCCCGGAACAGACTTACAAACTCGAACGAGCAACGCAAATCTTTTAGTTCAGTTACATTTACAGCAGTATGTAGCTAACCTCTCTGGTTCGATTTCATGTCAATGGATAAACCTGTCGCATATAGATTGTCTTTTACGCAAATACTGCAATTATTGATTTTCTAAGCGCAGCCTAGATATGGCACATGCTGTAAGCACCCAGTGAAAATCTAAAAGTTCAGTTGCAGTATGTTCTAGAGAGGAAAGCTTGCTAACCACTACATCAAGTCGAGGTGACCATACGAATACTGCAAGCGTGTTCTTCGTAATGGCGCGTTTTTTGTTGCAAAACCCAATTCTCTTCTGCTCAAAAGCGTTTACAAATCAAGCATTTTCAAACAGATCTATCTTCAGCAAGGGTTGGGAACCTCGGCGTAGTGTAATGGCTAGCACGCCTGTCTTGCTAGAACTTATTACAACTGAGTAGAGAGTTCGGTTCTCACTGGGTACTCCTCGGCCTCGTGCCACATCTAAGCAGCGCTTAGAAAATCATCTATCTTTAGCAAGAGCTTCCTAGATTTTTTTTTTTTTACCTTAACGCCGGGAGTCATTAACTTTCATTTAATACAACCTCGAAAAATTTTAGAGGCTTATGTATGCATATATATACATAAGAACACTAACCGCATATTTACATGATGGCAACTGCCGGTAGAGATTATCTCAGTTGCGTGTGTCTTCGAGTAGAGGCAGCCGAGTTGTGTGTTTTTCCGGACAGATACGCAGCTGAGAAAAATAACATTTTTGACTGGAGAGTACGCGCTCCGGGTCCCCAACATAAACACGACCTTTTGTCACGTCACATCTCAGCAGGAAGGCGAAGTAAATATCTATACATGCGAACACAATTACTCATGAATATACGCTCATATAAGGTCACTTCGAATCAGAAACAAAACAAAAAAAACAGGAAAAACAGTTGAGCTGACTCTCACACGATGCAATGTAGACGTGAGGAACGGAACAACACAACCTATCTAGGAGCGTCACCTGCCAGAACAAAAGCTACCTAATGAGACCGGATTGGATTTTAAGGGAACAAACATTAGAGTTATAAAAGATAGAAATTTGTGAAGAGCCATAACCCCCATACATGAAGAGAAAAGGCATATAAATGAAACATTCAAAGTCATGGTCAAGGAATTTCAAATTAGAAAGCATTTATAAATAGATGCATATATTGACTAATTGATAAGAGTCAACTCTTTCAACAATATTTCTGACTATTATAAAAATCCGAATGCGAAAAACTATGCCAATGTTTGATTAACTATTAAGAATTGAATCTGTCATTAAAGAATTCCAGTTTCATGTTATCACGCACAAATCGATAGAAAAACGAGATTTTTCTCAGTTGAATGTTATCTCTAAATTTGAATGTTATACATTCAAATCCCATTGTTCAAATTCAAGAACTTTGGCAACTGAAAACCTTAGACTAAAGAATTTAAGTATCATGAGTCAAGTCAACGGCCGGCCAGGGCGGTTGGTTCCACTAATAGAATCAACGGCTGTGTACCCGTGACCAAGGCGAGCTCTCACATTAGGTCATTGGATGTGATTTAAACTTGATAGAGTTGGACTCCAACTAGACTTGCTCGAAGACATGCTACGAATAATGAAGAAATGTCTATATTTCTGCGATTAAGTAGTAGTTACACTATTGGAAATGTTACTATGCTAATAAAAATGAGGACTAGAGTTTGAACAATGTTAATAAGAATCTATCCCGTTTTCAACACACACGAGAGAGAGAACAAAGAAAAAATTAGAACCTACGGAAGTTATTTTTTAAAAACATAACCACAAATCTATATTCAAGCTAGAAAACAAAAAAATGTCCTAAACTAGCTAAGAACGTGTGGAATTTTAAAAAACTCAAAAAAGACTTATAGAAGATGGAGCATAATAAAAAGAAAAACTTACAACGGTTGTGATGTCTGCAGATTGTGCCAAAAAGAAAAGTTAGCCATAATATTGTTTCGACACGCACAAAAAAAAAAAAAACTAAATGAAAGATCAGAAATACTGTTTAGACATAATCACAAATAAAAATTTTAGGATCATACGAACCTGGATGAAAGTGTTTAAAATCCTTAAGTAACTCCTCCTTAATTTTGAAATTTTCGTTTGGTTTAAAATTCTAGTCACGCGTTTGTAAAAATCGCTGTTATATGTTTCAAAACGTTGGAAAACCACTTACAATTCGCCTGAAGATACAGAAAGGTTGAAATCTCGGTTACAGAAATGACTAGTTTCAAAATGAAAACTATTCAAAAGCTCTACAATGCTATTGTATTGAACAATTTAATACAAATGTGTACTGGTCTAATTTAATTATAACCCGAAAACTGATTGTGTCACACACACACACAAACACACACACACACAGTATGCGTACCAACATTTGCAGTGTGGAATGTTTCTACGGTGGACAGGGTTAAGAAATAACTCGTAAAATTTAATGCTTCTTAAACGAAGCTCCTATCGGTCAATCCCCATAGAGAGGTTTATCCCCACCCCATCAGCATAGATGAAGCTAGTCTTCCCGGAAGCAATACACTGTATTGGCTAGGCCTAACACTCTCAGCCGACCTCAAGTTGAATGACTACACTGAATCAATAGCTAAATCTATTGCTACGAAAGTTGTGTCATTGTGTAGAGCCAGGAAGTTTTACTAGCCTGAGTCTATCTTACGCATATACTAATCAACTATCCGCCAAAACATTGAATACTATTGTCATATCTGATCGGGCGCAACTGCTATTCATCTTGGGGTTCTCAGCAGGATCCAGATGAGAATCTGCAATGTAATTGATCATGACCTGGCATTTCAACTCCGGCCACATTCTCACTGACGGGATGTGACTTCCCTGTCTCTTCTACAAATATTTTCATGGCTTCTGATCCGGCGTGCTTAGTTCCGAGGTGACCAGTCTACAATATTTAATCGAGCAACCAGGCTGGTAAGGTCGCATCTGTTTTCAGTCAAAAACAATCAAATGCAACCCACACTTCTACTCTACTAGCTTCTTTTCTTGCACGTTTCGTCTGTGGAACACCCTTCAGCATACTTAATTCCCTGTTAGCTACAATCTCCAAGAGTTAAAATGTAACGTCAATTGTCATCTCTTATGCCCTTGACTTCCATCCTTCTCTTATCCTTTCCCCCCCAAACCCCCTGAATCTTCTCTTTTCACTATCACAGAATTCTCTCCACATCATTATTCCCATCCTTCTCTTACTCATTCTCTATCAAGACTTGTAACCTGTTCCTCTTTCTCTTCGCTCTTCCACGTAACCTTTCACTCTCCTCTTATGCAGTTCCCTGAGTACTAATGGTAGTACTACCTTGCTTGTGGTGAAAAGATTTGAATATATATATATATATATATATATATATATATATATATATATATATGAGAGATAATAACTATACTCGTGTCGAAAAACCTTCCACAGATCTACGAAGAAGCGGAAAATGATTAAAAACAAAAAAAGAGCTAAGTACATGAACATCGGTTAAAAGAGTTCAGACCGAGTCAGCACGTAGCACAAATAGAAAACCACGATACGAGTAATCAACTAACAAAAAAGCGCTTACTACTTAGGTAGAGCGAAATAAGTAAAGTATAGCTAGTGAGCCAGACAGACCGACCTAGGTTTCACCTAAACGGATTGTCAGGGAAAGCCAGCTTTCCCTGACGATCGTTTAGGTGAAACCTAGGTAGGTCTGTCTGGCTCGCTAGGTATATTTTCATGGCTTCTGCTCAGACGAACTTAAGTCACTGATGCCTCCTCAACAGGTGTTTACTCGTGCAACCAGACTGGCAACTGGGTCCCACCCATTCGCAGTCAGGTTAGCCAAATGCAGACGACAATTCTACTCCTGCAGCTTCTTCTCTCGCACTTCCCGCCTGTGGAACTCGCTCCCATATTCTTGCTTTCCTGACGGCTACAACCTCCAGAAATTTAAATGCAAAGTCAATACTCATCTACTAACCACTGGACTCTAGCTCTCTCCCCATCCCCGTATAACCTTCCCTTTCTCTCCATCTATGTATCTGTCATCGCACCTGCTTTCTCAGCTTTCTATTGTTCCTTTCTGACTAGTTTGTACTCCTCACTCTTTTCTAATTAATCTCTTTACATTTATGTAGCCCCCTGCACATCAGTGGCGTTTCCGCCTTGCTCGGGATGAAATGATTAAAGTATATATATATATATATATATATGTGTGTGTGTGTGTGTGTGTGTGTGTGTGTGCGATAAAATTCCGGGAAGGATTAGTAAAACCTGAAATAAGGCTGGGAAATAATCCAGGAGGATCCTAGTAATTTCGTTAAAATATCAAAACTGAGCCAATAAATAGCTCAATGCAAACCAATTTACAGAGCAGATATATCTTTATCTGTAAATTCAGATAAAACTTAGGCAAATAGCCATTTTCAACATGTCATTTTAAGGCATGCATTCTTCGACCCCTTATAAACAGAAAATGAATAAAATTCTAAGCCCAGAGGTTAGCTTAGGTAAATGAAGTTGTTGAGATGTATTCTTTTTCATTGGGTTGGGCTGGGGGAAGGAGCTAGTAGTAATACTTCTTTGGTAGCGGGCAATAGGAAAACTATCAAAATTAGTTACTCGTGTACCAATATCATGTATAACATTATTAGTTGTCATAATAACCAAAACTTGAAGTGTAGGGAATCCAACACAGAAAATAGAATGGCACCCACTCTGTAACTGTAGATCTAGAAATAACTGTCCGGTTGAGGGTAAGTGTAAATAGGAGAATGTGATCTATCAAGCCACCATCTACCCTAAGGAAAATCAGGAGAGACTGAATGTTTATATCAGAATTTCCGCGGAAATTTGGAAGCAACGGTTTTATACCCGCAGGCACTTCTTCACCAACCCTAGTTTAAAATACGAAACTGCTCTTTCTAAAAATACTGGGAATTAAAAGAAAGTAACTTAGATCCCCAGATAAAATGGGAACTCATAGGCAAGATTAGGACCCCTAATAGCTTAAGAGATAAGTGTAATCTATGCTTGACAGAAAAAAACAAAAATGTTTACATATCCAGATCAAAATATATTCCTTAACAAACGAAGGGAAATCATAAGTATGTTTCGCCATAGAAATAAGTATAAATTACAATAATTATCCTATTCCCTTAATTAGTCCCGATAAAAAAATTTCAAAACTTTTTTAAAAGTTGACCTAGCAGTTACCTCTACACCACCTACCACTACTAAATCTAGCGTCAGGCCACATACCTCCCACTACCAAGGAAGAATTACTACTAACTCCTGCCCCCAGCCCAACTCAATGAAAACCAATGCATCCCAACCCCTTCCTTTACCTAAACTAACCTCTAGGCTTAGAATTTTAATTCTCTGTTTATAAGGGGTCGAAAAATGCATGCCTTAAAATGACATGTTGAAAATGGCTATTTCCCCACTAAATTTTATCTGAATTTACATATATATAAGTTCTTTCGGTGACTGGCGGTTGTATACACTGCTTATATACAATGCGTTAAAATTTCCCCATTCTGATTCCATGCGCCTATGGCTTAGAGGAGTAGTAACTCCGACTGACACCAAATCGGTCGTTCCGATCCCGGCCAGAAGCAAGTTGATGTGTCTAGCCACACTGATGAGATAGGATACAGCGAAATAGGCTTGTATGTGGATGACTACACACACATTATATATATATATATATATAAAAACAAACAGGTTACATGCCCAATTATCTTAGGACCTAAACCTCTCATGGAAGTGAGTATGATGAATTTTTAAATAACTATTGTTGGATTATTAATCAGTGTTATTGACTGATTAGTTTTCTGCATTTTATCAAACATTTGCATCTTATTTACAAAAAATGTAGAAGTTATTTTTAGACTACAGAAATATGGGAAAAAAAATCATTTTGGAAATAATGTTTTTCTGATATCAAGTGATAGAAATCTTCCGAATTAACCCATAACTAAAAGAAGAATCATTTGATTCATATCTTTCTTAATGATATTTGTGCGTAGATGTAATAACGAACCGAAAGGGAATTAGAAATTGACTATTACCTATTACAGCCCCGGCACATAAAAGCTTACAGCACATGGTTTTTCCTAGGAGTCACCCGTCTAGGTACGAACCAGATTTGACGCTGCTTAACTTCAGAAATCGTACAGGAACCGGTTTTTCAACGTGATGTAGCCGTGAAATTTGCAATGTTTTATTAAGAGTATCGAACGAAGAACAATCTTTTTAACAACCAAATGAATTTGTCCTCTGCCAAGTTTGCCAGGACAAATACAACCCGGCTATCCATCTAAGATGTGCGTTGTGGTGCAGTGGGTATCAACTCGGACGAGTTCGAATTCTAGTTGGATTCTTAGCATTCACTTACGCACAAATATCCACGGGAAAAGTATTTATCCATCTCTTCCCTCAAGTTATGGATTAAATAATAGGACAGATTGGGTTCTATTGCCTTGGATAGCAACCCGTCTACCGCAGAAAGCAATGACAACCTAATGCGAGATAATCTGCCCAGTCAGTCATGTCTCTTTCGAGACATGATCACCCAAACGTGTACCACGTATGGCACTTAGCTGATAAGGTTATGTAGATATGTATTTTTGTTTATTATGTCTTATTCAGTCTTTACAGCAAAGTGATCCTGGGAATAATCAGTTAGTCATGTCTCCTTCGAGACATGATCGCCCAAAGCGTGTATCACGTATTGCACTTAACTGACTGAGTGACTATCCATGGACTATGGATGTATTTTATGCTTAATCATCATCATCATTATTATGATGCTTTGCCATTCGGACCTGCTTGACCATCTTGATGGGTTCCTCAGCCGTTGAACATCCCACGTGACCCTGCCTAACCGTTCCACCGAACGGTCAATAATCACCAAGCTGCATTTCGATTCTCCATCTCCCAGGTGTTTACCGAACGCTGAAAAAAGCGCCAAAACGCAAACCCTTTCCCCCCTCCCCCGCCAAATTATATGTAGATGTTTTGGTCAGGGATTCACCTGCCCGCCTAAATGAGTAAGTACGTAATAACTGGGAAAATTTCTGCACTGCCAACGCTTGACCTCTCCCAACTCCTCACATTGGTGGATCTTAATACAAACTGGAGTCTTCGAAATCGCGTCTCCCGTCAAGGCCTGGCTATAACTTTTTCTATACCAAGCATGACTTAATATAGACCAGCACCTGGATATATTTTACTTTCATTTTTTTCCCCCATTTGGTCTCTGAAAATCTATGCCGTTTAAAGGCCGAAGATTAATTATATAAAATAAAAAAATACCTAGTGATCTATCAAACAAAAACAGTTGAGTTCTATCTAAGAGCCACCTACATGGGTATCCATAATCTCACAGTACTCTCCGACCTTCTTCAACTTGTCCTCGCTCACGGTAAAACGTCTTGGAATTTCGAACTCGACTTGACAGAATTTTCTCATTTTTCCTGCTAAGGATAGAGCATACGAAACGCTAATTGAAGAATCATAAACATTCTTCAAATAGAAAGACATTTTGTCATCACAGTAACAAAGAAATCCGACAATGATTTTTAGAGCTTCAGGTTTATCTCCTCACATTTTCTTATCTTATTCCCCCACCCTCGACTATTCAACCTTTGTAGAACAATCGAAGACTATTTTGAAAAGTAATCCTTTGTTTTTCTCTTAATGAATAAAAACATTGACACGATTAAATATTCGTTAACTGTTGACATTTGTTTTCCAGTAAAGACCTTGTTATTCTATCTACACACGCCACTTTTCTTTTGTATTATTTTAGTTTATCTTCAGACATCACATTTTCAATAATTACGATATAAACCATTTTGGGAAGCCTACAATAGAACCGTGATTTAGCAAGCTTACCCAATGATCAGCTTAAGTGTACTGACGGAGGGCTTACTTCAATTACTCTGCTCAGTCACAGGACTGGTGAAAAGGGGCCAAGATAAACAATGAATCCAATCAATTGCTCATTAACTGTGATATTAAAGCAGTACCGAAATTGCTTTTGACGTGTTTAGAGCCTCCGTAAAGGTCATTCGTCAGTTAGTATTAGTGTTCCACCAACACCTTCTTTCTCTACCCGCCTCACTTTCGTATATAAATATAAGATACAATCTAGAAGCGAATGTACTGTCTAAGCAGGGATTTTACTGTTTTAAGTTAAAGTCGAAGGTAAATTCACAAGATCTGATTTAAAAGTTCAGTCGGTTCCCACTCATATGAACAATATGCGTGCCTTTTTTTCCTCTCACGCACGTGTAGCACAAGTTTTATTGGCACGAAAACAGATTGGCGAGCAGAGAGAAAAATTCCAGCGAGAAGGATCGCTCATTTTCACGCCAGAGAAAAACATGATGCGTGATTACTTTGCAGAGTTTGTGAACTCTAAGATTCGAATATTTAAAACTTTATTTTTGGCATCAACTTCTCACGTATTATTTATGTTTAATTACGTCTTTTATCAATTCTCCCCAAACAATGAGATAACACTAAGATGAAAGGGGACAGTGGGAGTGAAAGAGAATGATAAAGAGATCAGAAGGAACTGGAAATTTGATCCTACAAAGGGAACAAAAGACATTTTTTTCTTCATTTCAAAAGTTCAGGGGCTGGAAATGTGAGCTGGATGATTGACAAAATTATCTACTCTTATTGAAGAAAAAAAATAGTAAAAAAAAAAAATTTACATCTCAGACGGAGTCGTTAAAAATATGGAGTTGAAGTAGACTTCAGCTATTATTTGTTCCTGAATGTCGATGAGCTTTTTAAAAAAAATCTTTGATGTTGCTTGCCATGATAGAAAACAGTTTCCAAGTATTCAATTTAAATAGCATTTGTATATTCTTTATGTTTCTAGAGTGACAGTAAGGTTTTATTATTTCTAAATATGGTCAGCGCATTTTGGCTGTGTTCATACTTAATTGTCGTGGATTCAGTTAAAGGTCCAGTAAGAATAACGCAAAACAAACAAAAAGCAATATATATATATATATATATATAAGCATGCAGTGTGGGTATAGAAGAATCCAAAGGTGCATCCCGTACTTACAGTGGTAGGATAACTCTCTAAGAGAGCTCTAAATATATATGTATATGAATACATACAGAGCAAATATAAGAAAAATTAAAGCAGACACGTTATTTCATGGTAAATCGGAGGTGTAGGCCTATTTCAGACGGAAGCTGATGATTGTTCCCCTGAAAAAGGCGTGTACTTCTGATTTACAATGAAATAACATGTCTGACTTAATTTTTCTTAAATATATATATATATATATATATATATATATATATAAAGTACGGAAAGAATACAATACTTGGAACTTTGCGAGTTAGTGTAGAATACTATGAATCGACCGTCGGCCTTAGAATTGGACTCGTAATGGTGGTTAAGGTAACAGTCTTCGTAGACCGACTCTCTGCTGATTTCAGGGCGCTCGCCTCAGGCTACTCCCCCTCACAAGAGGTGAGGGGGCGGTATAAGTAATAGTTGGAAGTGTCCATTTAGTCTGTCGGTGATGCCGCAATGACATTAATGTTTCGAGTGTTGGCTTTTTCCATTTTTTTCCAATACATGCTGATGAGGCTGTTATTGTTTTATTTTGTATGAAGGATGCCAATGAAAAGAAAACATACTTAACATCAGGCAGGGACAGCTAAAGTTTCTGGGACACATTGAGTAAGGAGTACTTGGAGAATCTAATACTCATAAGACGAGAAAGAGACAATGGGGAAAGCAACGCGAAGCGTACTTAATGGGTTACGGAGCAGGTTTTGAGAGAAATACCAAGAGGAAAGTGTTAAGAGCGACAAGAGATAGGGGTAAGTGGAGGTCCATGATCGCCTACATCCTGAAAGGACGCAGCGCAAAAAAGAATATTGCGTACTTAATCGAATCTTCCCCTCACTCTAGAAACAACAAATCTACACATACAGTTAAAAATAGAAATAAATAAACACGCCTTTGATAATGACTAACATAATAGCCGAACATTGAGACAATCTTCACAGAAACGAAGACACTTATACGAACACAATAATGATTAAATAAAATCTTAATAGCAGTATCATGTTGGTCGTCTTTAATATAAAGTTGTTTATGTATTCCATTATATCCCAGATTAATTTTTGAAAGCGTTATGAATTTCAATAACTAACATATACAAACGTAAATTGAAATGGAAGCTGATGTAAATTTACAAAGGAAGGAAATCAAATTTGTAGTCAATTTACTTCAATCATTAAAATATTTCCGATCATATACTGGTTTCTTTATCTGCAAGTGATTTTTATGGATATAATGATATTTTTATAGTATGACCAAAATATATTTCAAAAGCTGTTTTTACAAAAATATTGAACAGCGTGAAATTTAATTGATGCCTAATCTCATGGAATGATGGAAAAATTCTGGAAAAGAGTTTATATATATATATATATATATATATCAGAGTTTACACTGAAACAGCCATATGATTGTAGAGAAGAGGACATATATAGAAGAAATTATGTACATGTTCTAAAACATAATTTATAATAAATATACACAGCTCTATACATCATATATCGAGCACTGTTTTAAATTAATGTTTTGAACGGAAAGAATTTTAATTTTTCTCTCCTCACTCTATACTCACTCGGAGATATATAGAGAGTTTATATATATATATATATATATATATATATATAGAGAGAGAGAGAGAGTTAGTATATATATATATATATATATATATATATAGAGAGAGAGAGAGAGAGAGAAAGTTTATATAAATATATTTTAGAGTTTATATATATAATCATACGCTAAAAGTCTCCCTTCTTCAAACGAGCGCCAATAGCTCAGTGGTAGAATCGCCGACTGACGCCAATTTGGTCGGGTTTCAATTCTGATTAAAAGCAATCGGATGTCTAACCGTACTGATGACCGGTGATACAATGAAACAGATCTGTCTGCGGATGGCTATATATATATATATATATATATATATATATATATATTCTGGAAAATGTATATTTAACTTTTTCAGAATTCAGTCAGTCAAGTGTCATACGTGTTACATGCTTTCGTCGATCATGTCTCGAAAGAGACATGACTAACTGGGCAGAAGGTTATCCAGCAGTAGGTTGCTTTTTTGCGGTAGACTGGTTAACAGACAAGGCTATAGAATCCTGTCTGTTTTATTATTTAACCCATAATGGAGGAAAGAGACGATTTTAATGATTTTCCCAAGGGTATTTGTGTGTAGCTCAATGCAAGGAATCCAGCTAGAATTCGAACTCGTCTCCCCAAATTGTTGTTCTGAGTCGATATCTATATCCATTGCACCACCACGCACATCCTAGAATTTTCAGAAATATAAGTCTGGGAGAAGTTATGTGTAGAGAAACCAGACTGTACAGAAAAGAGAGTGTAGAAATTTTTCTTTGTTAGCATCTTTGTTCACAGAAGGTATTGCAATTTGAATAACGTTAACGGCCTGAATTGAATTTAAGGAATTGAATCCTCGCCTGGTAAGTAGCGACGGGCGTAACTGGTGTCACGTGACAATTATCTAGTGACGGTTAACATAAACGGAGACAAGACGATAAAATACCTCGGAACTGATCCCTCAGTCAAAAAGTAACGATTTGAGCAACAAGTGTCACCGGACAGTTATCCAGATATTTTACGAATAAAAATAAAATAAAATAAAAAAATAACAACAAAAAACAAAAAAAAAACATACCCAAAACAAACTACGGGATAAGTTACATCAAAACGTTGAACAACTGTGACCATATAGTAGAACAGGTTTTGGGAAAAATAACAAGAAAAATATTAAATGTTAAGTGACAGGAAGATGTGGAGAGCAATTATCATATGGTGACATGAAGGGGCACGGCACATAAAAAGAATGATATTTAGGCAGCAAGTATTCATCAAAAGGTGTTTGATTAAAACGAACCGATAAGGTCGGTTCAATTTTTATTTTATTTTTACAAGTTTTAAATGAAGTGTGCAGAAATATGCACGAAATAATGTAGAAACTGTTCTAAGTTCCTGTTTTGCTATTTTGTTCAAGTAGTTTCCACTATTACAGTCATTATAAAAAAAAATCTGGTGTGTTTGGCCGTTCGAATTCCTATATCTACGCAAAATAGTATTCTTTGGGAAGTTGAACGCTTTGAATTGTCTGATCTGACGTCGGATGAATAGTTACTGTCTAAATATCCATTATTAAAATTGCATGACCCTGCAGCGAACACGGAAAAAATCTAATGCGCCCCGAGAGAAAGAAATTACATTGGAAAAATTTATATATATATATATATATATATATATCTACACACACAAGCATGCGGTGTAGATATAGAAAAATCCAAAGGAGTATCCTGTACATACAGTGGTAGAATAATTATCTAAGAGAGCTCCAAATATATATGTATATAAATACATATACATCAAATATAAGGAAAAATTTAGGCAGACACGTTATTTTATGGCAAACCATCATCAGCTTCCGTCTTTATTGTACACAAATTTACACGAATTCTAACCCGAATTTTACACATTCGTGTAAAATCTTCTGTACAATAAAGACAGAAGCTGATGATGGTTCGGTTCAAATAGGCCTATACTTCCGATTTGCCATGAAATAACGTGTCTACCTAATTTTTTTCTTGTAACTTCGGATGACATTACGCTCTCGCCAACCGATTGAACACTATGGGGAAATGGTAGACTTTAAAAACAGTATCTTCTCACGCACCGTTCATTTAGTAATGAATTTGAATACTCTCGGCTACTGGCGTGTATTCACATTGTAAAAATACTCTAAAATACACCTTCCTCCATCAAGAGCCCATAACTTCGAGGTAGAATCGCCGATTGGTGTCAAATCGGTTGAGTTTCTATAGTGAATGATGAGCAGTGGTACAGCGAAACAGGACTGTCTGCGGACAACACACACACACACACATATAATATATATATATATATGGTAGTTACAATAATGGTATACTATAACTTGTTATAGCTATAAAGATTCGACGCTAAAAACATAGCTATCAAGTTACAGTATGCGATTATGAAAACAATCATATATTCATGCTCTACTATTGTATTGAGCACTTTTAACGTCAATAACTGTGGAATATACTTCCATTAGTAACTATTACTTATATATATATATATAATCATCATCATACATCCGTCACACCCAGATGCTGCATAGGGCAGCATGTGGCTGTTTCTGTAACAAACTGTTTTTTACGGGGCAGGTCAGTTAGCCATGCGCCCAACCCCCAAACCTGGAGGACCGGTCGGCCATTCTTGGTCCTTACGTTTACAGCACCTGGTATTCCCAAATGGTAACCAATTTAAGTAATGACCAGACTCGATGTTCTTAATTTCGGTGATCGGACGGGAACCGGTGTATTGAACACGATATAGCCGTAGCCTTATATATAGACTAAAGGAAAAACGTTTCGTCATCTAATTGACTTTATCATCTAAAGTCAAAGGATTTTATTTTACCACAAGTATTTATAATCAGATATATAACATTAGGTTAGTTTTAAAATTTAAAATAAATTAATGAATAATTATGAATTTAACTGAAAAATCTAGATAAACTATGGGGGATGTTAAGTAATATAATTTAATGTCTAACAAACGAATTTTTATTTTACGCAATTAATATTTAAATTATTCTAATTATTGGGTAAATTACGTATTTTACATTATGTGAATTTAACAGTTTTCTTTAAAAAATTTTGAAAACATTTTATAGTAATCTATGTTGTCATGACAAAGGAGTAATTCGCTCAGGAATTGCAAATTTTGAAGATCCGGGTCGCAGATTCGAATTTGGATAAATTCGATAGCAATGCTCTAGAATTTTCTGGACTGAGTAAATTACTTTCTCTTTTAATATGATTGGCGTTCTTTACATAAGGTGGTTGAATTTCTATGTATAACTAATTTGATTAATAAAACTTGTGAACAGAATTTAAGATTTCTGCAAGATTGACAGATACATTGTAAGGAGCAATTGTGACAGTTTATTCTACAAATACCGGCATCATTTTTTTTTTGCTTCTAATTAAATCTATAATAGTTTTGGAGGTAGTATCTCACTGGATCAAGTGATGTCAAGTAATAGAACTCTGCATCATCCCACACAAGCAGGAAAACAGTCATAATCATTACCATCAAGACATTTTTGGTGTTAACGTCTCTCGCTCTGCTGCACCCCACACATAAGAGTGTTGTAATGTAGGGAGTTAGATGGCCAGATGTAAGCGGTGATGTGGTAACAGAAATTGAGTGTTCTAGTTGTGATAATGGGCGAAGCAATATATTTGGATTCATTCGGTTTGTCAAGAATGTCCACTGATCTTTACAAAATATTTTACGAACCTTTGTTTTGTTTACGGCGTATAAGCTGCAATGTTTTTTTTAATGCCAACAAGATTTTTCTTATAGGATAGTATGAATGAATGGGGTGTGTGCGTTGTGGTGCAGTGGCTATCTACTCTGAATCCGAGTTCGAGATTTATCTATCGCCCGGTTCACACTCCACCCACGTCTGTTGAACAGGTTAAGAGGCTCATCCCTTGTTCCCTGTTTAGGATGTGGTTTCCGGCTTTCTCTTTTCCAATCTTCTCACTTTTTTTTTTCAATTAGAGTAGATAGATCTAACTATCGCCCGATTCACACTCCGCCCACGTCTATTGAACAGGTTAAGAGGCTCATCCCCTGTTCCCTGTTTAGGATGTATTTTCCGGCTTTCTCTTTTCCAATTTTTTCACTATTACGTAGCCCCCTGCACATCAGTGGCGTTACTACCTTGCTCGGGGTGATATGATTAAAAAAAAATTCCATTTGAATTCCTTGATGTCACTTACGCACAAATAGTCTTGGGAAATGTATTAATGTCTCTTCCCTCCAGTTATGGGTTAACTAATAGGATAGATTGTGTTCTATAGCATTAGCTGGCAACCGATCTACCGCAAAAAGCAGACATGATCACCCAAGCGTGTAACACGTATGACACTTAACTGACTGACTAGTATGAATAGAATATGTATTCTTTGCAAGAACTCAATTTATAGAGCAGGTTTCATTGACTTATTTTTGTTGAATAAGATTTTATTGATAGTTGTATATCTGTTACTTTATTTTTTTTATTAATGTATTGCTGATATGTTTTTTTACTATAATAACCTATTGTTATATACTTTCATAGTATATTGACCCCAGTTTGGGAGTTTATTATTTTTTCATAGTTGAGACCCTAAAATGTGGACCTGGGAACAACAACAATAAAGAAGCGTTTTCCCGCTCTTCAAAATCTGCCAATCAGAGGGTCTTGCTGCCGGAAATAGTTTATTGTCAGAACCAGGACACATGCCTATGTTATGTCTTCTATACACATGTGTATATATAGGCGTCAAAATGGAATTTATACAAATTACATCACATTCGAGCGACTAGCTTGTTCCATTAGCATAGATCAGAGTAGTCTCCCTGAAAGCAAAACATTGCACCTCCTCGTGTTAACTCTCACAACAGACCTCAAGCGGAATGACTATATAGAATTCATAGCTAAATCCGCTGCTATGAAAGACGGTTCTTTGTGTATGGCCAGGAAGTTTTTTCCGTCTGAAACAATCCTGCACATATATAAAGCTACCATCCGCTCGTGCATTGAATACTGCTGCCATATCTGGTTGGGTGCTTCTGCTATCCACTTAAGTGTTCTTGACAAAATCCAACGAAGTATCTGTAATGTGATCGATTCGGACTTGGCGGCCCAGTTACAGTCACATTCTCAACGGCGGGATGTGGCTTCTCTATGTCTTTCTACAAATATTTTCTTGGCTTTTGCTCTGACGAACTTAGGTCACTAGTGTCCAACCACAAGTATTTACTCGTGCAACCAGACTGGTAACAAAGTCCTACCCTTTTACAGTTAGATCAGTTAAATGCAGGTGACAATTCTACTCCAACTTTTTACACGTGCTTCCCGCCTGCGAAACTCCCTTCCATATACTTGATTTCTTGACGGCTCCATGAATTTAAATGCAATGTCAGTTCCAATCTCATATCCACTTGACTCCACTCCTTTTGACATCGCTCCATGTATCTTGTTCTTTTCCTTTCTATCTTCGCAACTGTCTTCACTCCGATGACCTTAGCTTACTGGTGCCCCTTATACAAGGATTTACTTGAGCCACAAGATTAGCAACTACTCCCACCCTTTTACTGCGAAACAATAAAATGTAAACGCAAATTCTACTCCAGCAGCTTCTTTTGTTGCACTTCCCGTCTGTGGAATTTCTTTCCATTTACTTGCTTTCTCGACAGCTACAATCAAGAATTTAAATGTAAAGTCAGTAGTCATCTCCTATCTCACTGACTTACATCCTCTTTCTCATGCTCCTTTCACTTTCCAATCCACTCATCAGTATTCTCATCCTTCTTACCCACTTCCTGACACTCACTATAACCTGTCACCTTCTCAAAACTTCCCTGCCTATGTAACCCACTGCAAAACAGTGGCAGTAAAAATGCCTTGGTTGGGGCGATAGGATTATATATATATATTACAGTTTTTCTTCCCAATTTTTGAATATATTTTTAAATTCCTAATATGGATTGGTTTGATTGTATTTTGTTTATGTTGTTTTACGGTATATTAACCTTAAGGGATTATTTAATGCTAACAAGAATTTTAGAATAGGTTCGGATGAATAGAATGTATTCTTTGTAAGAAATCACTTTGTAGATCAGATTTCACGACGCATTTTTCTAAAGAGGGTTTTTTATCGATAGTTAAAATGTATTGCGGGTAATATATTTTCAAGATAAATGGAAACAAAAATATCCTTTTAGGAGGATATTTCTATATTTTCATACTGTTTTTACCCCAATTTGAGGCTGAAGTATTTTCACTTAGCTGAGAGGCTAATTGATGCTACCACCGTGGGAAGAATTGACCGGCCACAGCAATTATTAAGTAGTGGTTCTACGCTCCTCACAAGCTCTTGATCAGTAGCATTGCTGCCGGATGTAGTTTACCGTCATATCCAGGATGAAACTTTTTGTTGCGCGTATTATATGAAATAGGTTGGGTTACTGAATCAGCTTAAAAGTATTTTCAGTTTATTTCTCTTGTTCCCGCCGTCTCAGCGTAAGTCTATATAACGCTAAAATGCATTAGGTTGATTATCTGTCGTAATGTAATGACAGTTTTCCTTTCTTTTCTGTGGAACTTTAGTCTCACTAATTAACAATTTCTATTTAATTAACCTCGGCGCATGTATCCAACTATGTTAAGATCAGATTTTTTTTTCTTGTCAAGATTCAGTTGATTACGGTATCGATCGATATGCGAAGGCTGATTCTGATTTCGTGAACAACATTTCTGCCAAAGCTGTCACATAAAACCTAAATATGCCGAATCTTGCAAGATTTGAAGAGCTTACTTCACAGAAGATAATTAGATATTAATTCAAAAATAAGAAAAAAGAAAACTTCTTGAATATCGAGACAGAGAGAAAGAGACACACAGACAGAAAGAAAAACAACAAAAAAGAACTAAATGTGGCTGAATAAATGCAGTCTCATAACTGTACGACATTTACATCATTCGGACCGTTATCTTTATTGTCATATTCACGACATTTCAACCGTTGTACGCTCCGAAATTCATCAGGTGATTAGGTTGATTTGGATTGCATACCAACTTTATGTTATTTAATACCAAGGTCTAAATATTTTGAGCACAATATTATGGCACCAACTATAGATAATATTGTTAGCAATCCTGCTACACACGACCATTGTTAGAATTTTTTTTTGTATTGAAAAAAAGTTTTGCTGCTAGTATATTTTACTTTTGTATTTTCTTTGTTATTTCACTATTTCCCAATATCTGGATCCCTAAAATGTCCTATCACTCCGAGTGATGGTGGACCAAGGAACAACAGCAATGAAAAAAATAGTTCCATGCTACTCAAAACCATGAATCTCCCGATCAGAGTCCTTGCTGCCGAATGAAGTTTATCGTCATACCAGGACACCCTTTCGGTAATATACGTTGGAATTTCTAATCGAACCGAAGGAAACATGGCGCAGTAGATAAATCGTTGGTTGAGTAAATTCAAAAGTGACCTGACCCATTAATCTCTCCCTCCTATCCATATAAAATACCTCTTAAAATAAACCTCTACCTAAAGTGGCTTTTTACAGTGTGAATCATAAAAAAAAAAAAAATGCACACACACACAACGTTTTAGGTTTTTTTTTTCGGTAAATTTTCGTTTTAACTCCCGACGGCTTTTCCCTTTCAAATTTATCCAAAATAGCATTATGTCTGTGCAAATGTATACGCTGAACTCAAATCAACAATTAGTTATTGAAGAAATTTACCTTTTTTAATGTACATGTCCATAAAAAAACGAACTATATCTTGCACTTTTTCTCTCCCATAACTCCTACGAAGTCATGTAATTGACTGCAGAATGATGTACTGCGTAGGCAACGAATTTCGGCCGATTTACTTCCGCCTGTTTACTTCCGGTTAGGAAAGTAATGTGCTTTTTTTTGTATTCCTCAACCTGCGCAGTACGTCATTCTGCAGTTAATTAGATGACTTTGTGAGAGTTACGGGAGTGAAAGAGTGCAAGATATAGTTCGTTTTTTTTATGGACATTTACATTAAGAAAGGTAAATTTCTTCAATAACTAATTGTTGATTTGAATTCAGCAAAATACATTTGCACAGAGATAATGCTATTTTGGATAAATTTGAAGGGAAAAAGCCATCGGGAGTTAAAACGAAAATTTACCTTTTTTCTGTAATCCCTGATTTTTCGTACAACTAAATTTAATTTTGTTTAGAAATAGCATAACGTGAACAAGATTATAGAGATCGAATCGAAGAAGCTGATTGAAATACTAATAGACGTCGAGTCTAAAACAGAAGTATAGTGGAGTACATAATCCTAATGAGAGTTATTTCGAAAAGTAGATGAAAGCGCCATTACTCTAGCGAGGTTCCGCTTCCAATAAAGGGCTGGAGGTTTTTACCTATCTATACTTCTGAGATGATCTACACCTATTTTCACTATTTATATTTTTTCAGACTATGGTCCGCTACTTATATTTACAACGTTTCGTTGTACGTTTCAGCCTTCAAGGTATATACGTTAAGATTGCCAACAGAGCCCTTTATAAGCCACATGACCCAATTGATAATATTGTTAGTTTAAGTAATCCAGTGGCTTAACCCAAAGAGTTGTGAGTTCAATACCTGGCCACAGGTGAACATCGGAGAGTCGGGTTACTAAAAAGGAAATAACTGAAACTGATATCCAGAAAAGGCATGGCACAGAAGGAAATAAAGATTTCGGTTAAAAAGTCAAAAATTTCACCTGAAGAAGATCGGAGCTTACAACGGCCTAAATGTTGTGAAGGTGAAAATAAAATAGAGAAATCAGTGCAAACAATGTAAATGGATGATGGTTTCTATACAGACACCAGATACACATACACGTCAAATGCCGAGATCCGAACAAAGATTGATAAAATAAACGAGAAATTTGTGTAGAAATGTTATTAATTTGGTGTTTTCTACGGTAATTTTACGCCTATCTTGTTTCCTCACAGAGCTACTACTGTGTGAGTTAATTAAAATCAATTGCGAGAATTACAATTAAAAAATGGCGACGTCTAAAATTTCAATAAGTAAGATTGAAAGAATTATATTTAAATGTACATCATTTATGCATACTGAACTTTTTTTATGGAAAATATTATATATATCTCATTTATCGCCAACAGGTTTTTCTTGCCTTTCTATTTACCAGCCTTTTGTATAGTGGGTATTGAAATAGTCACCCCCTAGTTTAAAATAATTAAAATTTAGTTCTTAACTACTCGCAGTATAGCCCGGTGTTGCTCGGGTGTAATGAAAGCTTTAAAACTAATCCATGGTTCCGGAGCTCAGACTCTTTGGACGTTGACACGAAAGACTAAAACGTTTGCAGTTAAAGCGAAACCGTAGACTGAAAGAAAAATGAATGGATGTAAGTCAAATTTTGATTTCCTGGTATCGATTTAAATATATATATAGTATCTATTTTCTGCACTATTGTAAGAACCGCAACCTTGAAACTTCTGCACATCGTTTCTTATGTCTTTGTCTATGAGTGTATCAAATTTCATTAAAATCGGATCACTCCTTCTGTAACCCGATTTTTTGATAAACGATTTTCGATATTTATCGCGGGTACCTCGACACAAAACCTAGCTAAGAACACACGCAGACGCTTATAGTAAAACTGTGTAAAGTTTCAAGAAAATCGGTTCAGCCGTTTCGGAGTCTATAGATAACCGATACACACACAGACACACAAAGTTCAATTTATAAATAAGTTTAGATAATGTTTACAATAAAATGATATAAAAAGGAAGCGTTCAGCATAAGGTTTTATTTAAAATTCTATATGGACACCAAACTTTGCGACCAGCTTCATGAGCCACCCAAGAATGGAGTCAAATGGTTTCCACAGGAACTATTATGGTATGGAAGACAACTTCTTGTATTCGCCTTTCAAGTTCTTCCAAAGACTTGGTTTGGTAATGTATACTTGCTCATTTAACCAAGCCCATAGAAAAAAATAGTGTTAAATCAGGACATCTAGCTGGCCACTTATGCAGAACAATATAGATTTACCTTTGCAAGCACCCTGTCGATAAGATTTATTTGATCAATAAAGTAGTTTTTGTAAGTGTGTGAGAAATCTTTTTCAAAGAAGTAATTTCAGTAATCCAATTACAAAGACGCTTGTAAGAAAATTTCACTTGATGGGAACAAGTGAAAAGAAAAGTGTCCACTAAAATCTGTATTGTATATTGCTATTTTTTAAAAATTTAACAGCCTGGGCCTAGTCAAGTAAAAATTCAAAAATAACAAAGAAGAATAACTGATGACGCTTATATGGGTTGTGTTTATTTTGTGCAATAATGGTAGAAATAAGGATACGACTTCAATTAGAGTAAATAGCGAGGTGACTAGTTTTTACTGTATTCGGTCACAACCAGTGTAGGACACATGTAAAGGCAACAAAATGTGATCACAGAAACGTAAAATTCAATCAGAAAGAAGGATACGACTTCAATTAGAGTAAATAGCTGAGGTGACTAGCTTTTACTGTATTCGGTCACAACCAGTGTAGGACACATGTAAAGGCAACAAAATGTGATCATAAAAACGTAAAAGCCAATCAAGTTTTTTCGATTCACAGATGAATACGAAAAGCGAAATTGGAGAAAGCTATGATCGCCTATGTCCTGAAGGAAATCGGCATTTAAAAATATATATTCATGAAGAGGAAATTAACTATTTTGTCAAGACTTTTAAGCCAATATAGGGCTTAGAATACGAAACTAATTTGAAAAATAAAAAGGAGGTACATTATTTAACTGAAGCAGTTTAATGTTTCTTCAAAATGGGTGGGAATCGTCCTCTGCATTTTCAAACTCGAGCATCAACAATCAATACTTAATTCATAGGTTTCAAGTTGGTTGCGTGTTCTTTAGCGCAACTGATAAATATTCAAATCATGATTATTTTTGTACACTGATTTACAAGAAAAATATATTTTCCTCGTAATAAATTAGCGCAGCAATATTTGTTCTTTATCTGGTTAGCCTTGTGCCAAACTCTGAAAAGGTTATAAACAAAGTTAATTTATCCTTTCCCATGGTGACTTGTTGTTCTTCTATCTGCGCTGTCCCTTCAGGACGTAGGCGATCATGGCTTTCCACATTTCCCTATCCCTGGTTGCTCTGAGCACGCCTTCTCCTGCAATCCTCCTTCTGTCATCCTTCTGATTAGGTCCTTCAAATATGTTATCCATTGCTTTCCCCTGCCTCTTTATCCCCCTATCTGGCCTGTTAGTATTACGTTCTCCAGGCCCTCCTTCCTCATTACCTGTCCCAAGAATTTCAGCTGTCTCTTCCTGATGATCAGTATTAATTTCCTTTTTGTTTCCATCATTTCCAAGACTCATCATTGCTCACATGCTCGATCCATAAGATTCTCAGCATTCTTCTTAGACCCACATTTCAGTTGCTTTGAGTTTTTCCTTCATCTTTGATGGTATTGTCCAGCATTCACTGCCATATTGAAGGACGGACAGAGCCAATTAATAAAACAACTTCGCATCCTAACCTGGGTCGGTTGAAAACAAATGGTGGACATAAAGTTGTCCATCATGTATAGTTCTTAATAGTTCCTTACTAATGTGTTGTTACATGGTTTTTATTCTCTTAGGAAAGTTACTAGGCATTGTCAATGACTAGCTTCAACGACTCAAGAAAAACTATACGTGCCAGAGGTATTTTTCCCACCTTGATGTTCTTCAATATAGACATATGATGAAATAAAATAAAATTTGGTCGTGGAGAATAATTTAGGTTTTGTGTCGAGGTACCCCCGATAAATGTCGAAAATCGATTATCGAAAAAATAATTATTATTAGAGTTGACTAGCTTTTACTGTATCCGGTCACAACCAGTGTAGGACTCATTTTATTTATTAACTACTAGCAGTATAGGCCGGCGTTGCTCGGGTGTAATGAAAGCTTTAAAACTCATCCATGGTTCTGGAGCTTAGACTCTTTGGACGTTGGCACGAAAGACTAAAAGTTTGCAGTTAAAGCGAAACCGTAGACTGAAAGAAAAATGAATGGATGTAAGTCAAAATTTGTATCGATTTATATATATATATATAGTATCTATTTTCTGCACTATTGTAAGAACTGCAACCTTGAAACTTCTGAATATCGTTTATTATGTCTTTGTCTATGAGTGTATCAAATTTAATTAAAATTGGACCACTCTTTCTATAACCCGATTTTTTCGATAATCGATTTTTGATGGCGATGTCCATCTGAGAGATGGACATCGCCATCAAAAATCGATTATTAAGAAATAATAACTTCGCGATCGTAGCACTTTTCCTTACTATTTACCTTTAATATATAGTGGAGACTTCTCTTACTTGGAAGCACATAACCATGACTGAAATGCGTACAGCATTTTATATATAAACCTGTCTACCATGCAGCTAAATTTCTTATAGTAGTTCTTTTCAGACGAAGAGTCAGTCAGTTAAGTGCCATACGTGATACACGCTTGGGCGATCATGTCTCGAAAGAGACATGACTGATTGAGCAGAAGATTATCCCGCAGTAGGTTGCCATTGCTTTCTGCGGTAGACTGGTTGCCGACCAAGGCTATAGAACCCAATCTGTCCTGCTATTTAACCCATAACTGGAGGGAAGAGACGGATTAATACCTTTCCCAAGGGTATTTGCGCGTAAGTGAATACAATGGATTCAACTGGAATTCGAACTCGGCTCCCCGGTTTCTCGTTCCGAGCCGATATCCACTATACCACAAAGCAATCACAAAAAGTACAAAGCAGGCTTACCCTAACGTGATTAATGGTTACCAAGCTTGTCTCAAAAGAGTTAAGAGTTAGTTCGATCCTCACGGGATACTCTATACTGCGACCTTATGCCACCTCAAAACTATGCTTTAAAAAACTATTAGGTTCCCTGTGAACATGCGGTATTGTGGTTTGAATTAAATTCTTGTGGTAATGGTTAATTTGCAAGAATAAATGGGTCGGAGATGGTGCAATGGATATCGACTCGGAACGACAAATCATGGTGCTGAGTTCGAATTCCAGTTAACTTCCTTGCATTCACTTTCGCACAAATACTCTTGGAAAAGGTATTAATCCGTCTCTTCCCTCCAGTTATGGGTTAAACAATAGGACAGATTAGGTTCTATAACGTTGACTAGCAACCAGTTTACCGCAGAAAGTAATGGCAACCTAAGGATAATATTCTGCCTAGTCATGTCTCTTTCGAGACATGATAGCCCAAATGGTGTATCACGTATGGCGGTTAAGTGACTGATTGGGTTGGGAAAAAGATTAGCTGTGTGGTTTTGTAACCGCAGTTTATATGTAGCACCTCGCAGAAACTACGGGGCACCCAGTGAGGATAGAACTAGCTATTTAAATGCAACGATTTTTGTGAGACAAGGTTGCTAACCATGACACTACGTAGAGGTGCCTGAATCAGATTAGTTCGGTGGAAGATAACAACGACCTCTCACCCTCCCGATCACTTCTCGTTCTGTGGTGTGCCACAGAATGTATAAACATTAACTCAAACTGATACAAAACGAATTTTCAAGGGTAGGGTAGAACTCATAGAAAATTCAGTCATTCGTTCTGCCCAATATGGTATAATATTTATCAAGCTGATCTCACAAGAACAGTTTCGACCGGGTAGCGAGTTCGATCCTCACAGTGTCCAATACTTTCGTTCTTGGGTCACATTCAACCTACGCTTAGAAAAGAAAAGGGCCGTTTGTACCAAAGAAACAATGTCATTTTCATTTTTCGAAGGAGGTCTCTGACGCAATGCAATCATCCAACCAATTAAGCTAATCTTCGTGAAAATTAATATTTCATCACGAAGGTGTTCGAATCGGTTTTCCTTTCAAATAAAAAACAACGCCAAATGCGAGGCCTACAATTTTATCAACATTCAAGAATGGACAATTCCCTCCCTTCAATTTAAAACCCGGTGATTAGCGCATCTAATTTCAAACCTGACATTTTTAACTCAATTGGGCGGTGGGAGGAGATCATCTGACAGTCAATCAATTCATTTTGATATCTCATCTGATTTCTTCCCCCACCCATGAAAACAAATATTTAATAAAAATGTAGTCAAAAGGAATGTTACAATTTGCATCTGAGTAACATCTAATTAAAAAATGTAATTTAAGGAAAAAAAAGAAAGGAAAATATCTCTTCTAAATGAAGTTTCTAAAGACTTTCTGGAAAAACCAAGAGAACATGGTAATTTTAAGTCTGAAAAGAAGAGAGATTATTACTTCGTTTGTATTATTTTTGCTACAATGCCTGACAGATAATTCGCCGGAAGAAAAAATATTTTAAAAGTAAAATAGACACACACTAGAGAAAGACTCCAAAAAGACAAATGACAATCAAAAACTATTCTTCATTGTCAAAATACTTCGGTATTGTGACGTGAGAGCAACAAGAAGGTGAATTTTGGCAATATAGGTATGGTTTTATCAAAAATAAGTCAATGTAACTTGTTGCTGTTTTGAACTGAGATTTTTATTAAAACCTTTTTAAGATATCAATAATCGTTTGCAAATAAAATTTTCGATGCGAGAGTCCTTGTAAAATAAACACAGGATGAACAAACTGTTTTTTCACATACCCGAGATTGACTGTGCAGGTCAGCTGTTAGGTAAGGGTCATCAACTCTCAGTTATATGTCTGTCTTTAGACAAAATGCTGTCAGCTATTTCTCAATATTTATTGTATAAAAAGATTGAATTATGGCACAAGGCTGATTTAGGGGGGTGGCAAAAAAAGACTTAGTCTGATCTTCAGTATCTGTCCTATACCTTGCTAATCCGACTCACGACCCAAACATACTTCAATTTTTTTTCATCCACTACAAGAACTTCTCCATCCGCATTCAATCCTTCATATACCAAAATACTTCAAACATACCAGAGACCTAAAAACCCCAAATGAGCATAAAAATTTTATTCTGAACAATAAGTACAAAAATATATTTGAAAATATATCATGAAAATGATATATGGGGAGGAGCATGACAAATTCCTAAAACAAAAATTTAAAAAAATACAATCAGTAATCATGATGTTAGTTGGATTCAACCGACCCACAAAACAAAGAGGCCACTATATTCTGCCCATAGGACAAAATCAAGAGGCACTCTTTCTACAGGGAATTGAGAGGAGAAAATTAAATGGATGGGGAGAATATAATCCTGACCCAGACGAGATAAAACGGGACAAAAATAAAAACTGTGGAAATTGGGAATCTCGACCTGGATCACAACAAAAGATAATGCCGGGGACAGGCTAGGAATCACATTCATGCTCATTAACTAGGTACACAAAAAGGAATTACCTTAACCAGGAGAGGATTCCAAAGAAATTCACCCTGATGTGACTAGTAGATCTAAAAGAGAAAATCAAGCCCCATTCACGCGAACTACGCTCGCCACATTTACCCACCTTTCGCTAAAGCTGTTAGTTATTTCTCTGTTCTCGTACTGATACTCTTGTGAAAAAATATATACTAAGAGATGTCCAGTCCCGAATAACAGATGTCTGAGGTTGAACGACCCCATTGCACAAGAGGGGTGGATCAGTCGGCGATATTGAGGTCAGCAGAGCAGACTGTTGCTAGAAGCTGCGTAATTTTTGGCCTTCTGTCACATCGTGTCTGAATGAAGAGGCGAGATTAATATTCATCCTTGAGATTGTATCACCAACTTAATCTAGATTTAATTAGACCTATGTTTCCAATAGTGTCATGGCTTGAAAATATAATTTAACATTATTAGAAATTTTTTAATAATTTTTTTAAAAAAAGAAATGCGTATCTATTACCACCGCCAACAGACGTTCATTTATTGGAACAAACATATATTTTTTAAACTCTTAAAACATTGACAAGTTTGTAGTCTAATATTTATTTCTAAATTGAAAACAATATTTGGCACGCAACCAAAAGGTAAATTTAGGAGTGGATACAGGCTGGTCATCAAAAGTACCTAACACTAATTGAGCTTGTTACATCTATTGTTTAGTAATGTAAAGTTATGTCATTGCGGGTAGGGGACAATGAAAATCAGTGAACATAATTCAAATTCCAGTCTCTTCTATTGCATTCACTTTCGGAGAAATGAAACATCCACATCTATGGATTATATAGCAAGGTGAACCTTACCAATCCTTAGATGGCAGTCAAACGAAACTTAATTCGAAAACGGTGGGATTGCAACATCAAAACAGCCAAATATATTTCTAAATAAGATACTGCTAATCACAATAAAAATGCCACGATCAGCTACGTCTTGAAATGTTACTCCACTCATCACAACATATTATAAGTAACTAAACTATTAAATATGATGAACTTCTCAATGAAAGGCGTACTTAAAAGGTTCATAAAAAGCAACACCCTTGAAAATTTCAAAAGAAGTGGCCGAAAGCGTTTGGGATAATAGAAAAAACGCTGAATTTTCCCCTCCATCATTGCTAGCAAATGTAAAAAAAAATGTCAAAATGTTGGAAAACTAAATACAAAATTAATAAAATTTTCATTGTCTGTCAGTCAACGGAACATGTTTATGTTTTGTCAGGGTGGACAAAAAAGTGGTTGCACCATAACAGGTGCAACCATTTTTTGGTTAACTATGGGACCATTGTTAACTCCACAACTGGAGTCAAACACTATGAAAGTAAACATTTTTTTATAAAAGTATGTATTTTTGAAGGAAAAATATTACCAGCAATACATATTTTAATACAAATCTAGAAGACTTCTTCAGTTTTCTAAAGTAAAAAAATGATCACAATCTGATGAAATCACTATAACCTAACATTAAAAGAAATAACTTAAGAACTCACCCTTTTGGCATTAAATAACCTACAGAGTTTGATATGCCGTTAAACCAAACTCAAACCTATCACTCAGAGAAATCATTGGTTTATACTGCATGGATGCTGAGCATACTTTTCAGTTTCTCGGAGAGAGTGCATTATCTGTCATGATCAGCAGTTTGAACAACGACAATTCATTCATACCCTCAGCTACAATGACTAGTGACTTCGTGCAAGAACAAAAATCGACTGCTACTAAACGGTTCTATCTAACCAATGACGGCGTTTTAACACCGACACTTTTAGCTACTGAGTTGCAGTATGCTATTATTTTTATAATAATAATATTCTAAACTAAACTTATTTATAAATGGAACTTTTTGTGTGTGTGTGTGTGTGTGTCCATTACCTATAGACTCCGAAACGGCTGAACCGATTTTGTTGAAAATTCACACAGTTGTACTGTAAGCGTCTGCGAATGTTCTTAGCTAGGTTTTGTGTCGAGGTACCCCCGATAAATATCGAAAATCGAAAAAAATCGGGTTATAGAAGGAGTGGTCTGATTTTAATCAAATTTGATACACTCATAGACAAAGAGATAAGAAACGATATTCAGAAGTTTCAAGGTTGCAGTTCTTATAATTGTGCAGAAAATCAATAATATATATCTATAAAAGGCAAGATGTTTGTGTGTGTGCCTGTTTATCTACCTGTATGTCTGTATTTTTTCAGCCATTTTATTTTAGTTTTTGCTTCTGGCTTGGCTCTAAATAGGTATAATTGTAGTTCTTAGTCTCAGCCATGATACCATTTACTCAGAGGATTTATTTAGCCTTAAAAATTCAGTTTACCACGAAATCTGATATTGATACCAGGAAATCAAAATTTGACTTTAATCCATTCATTTTTCTTTCAGTCTACTGTTTCGCTTTAACTGGAAACAAATATTGCTTTTAGTCTTTAGTGCCTATGTCCAAAGAGTCTGAGCTCCAGGACCATGGATTAGTTTTAAATCTTCATTACACCGGAGCAACGCCTGGCTATACTGCTAGTTGTCATATATTTATACTCTACTTTTGTATTGGGCACTTTTTAAAAGTAAATATTCAACTGTGGCATGTACTTTCATTAGTAACTATTACATATATTAAGATTTTTTGGTCGTTGTCAAAAACCTGAAACCGACGGTAACTCGAGTTTCATGGTCCTGGTTAGAACGGTAAACTGCATCCGGCAGCAAGACCTCTGATTGGGAGGTTGTGATGAGCATGGAACCACTTCTTATTTGTTGTTGTTCCCAGGTCCACCATGACCCGCAGCGGTATCACCTGTTATGGTCCCAACTATAGAAAAATAGTTAACTCTCAATCTGCGGTCAAAATACCATTAAAGTGTAAACATATGCTTTTATAGAAATATATACATAAAAATAGACTTTTACAGAAAAATATACATTTTTAAAGAAACAAAATTACCAACAATACATCTTGGTGGGAAAAATATTTCCAGCAATACATTTTTTATACAAAACTTGAAGACATTTTCTAAATTAAAATGAAAAAGAAATGATAAAAATCTGACTAAATCAACCTTATCACTATAACCTAGCATTAAAGACCTTTAAACCCATACCTTGTTGGCATTAAATAACCCACAGAGATTGATACGCAGTTAAACCAAACTCAGACTCAAAACTCGGGTTTTATGCACGATGTGCAATCATCAGGCCACCAGAATCCTTTGCTAAACAACTCAAGAACATTTAAAACTCAAAAGAGTGTAAGATGGTAAAAACACAGAGGTATTAGCATCATGCTATCTGATCGAGAGCAATAGCAAAATCTGGCTAAGATGTAAAAATAGTCATAAATGTTCCGAGTGAGGAGAGGAGATAAAAAAAAAATTCCTTTAACGGGAAAGTGATTTAATTTTAATGTAAAAAGTTCTCAAAAGCTGGGAATGACCAAAATGGTAATATATTTAGCTCTGTTACCTTGTGTATTTCGACGTACCATTAATAGTTTTTTTTTAGTACTACTGCCTTACATATAAAACGTATGCTCTCTTGCGTTGGGGCGTTGTTGCTATATGAAAGATTTAACTTATAATGATTTTCGACACCTTTTTGTTTGTTTCTAAGTAAATTTTCCTGTTTCTTCATACTTTGTTTAGATTTTGAGTGCCATCTTTCGTTAAGCCAATGGGTCTTCGGATTGACATTTTCTATTGTCATTTGAAACACCTCCCGAATAATTAAATATCTACACACACACACACTTTATTTTGACAACTTCACAGCTAGCATCGTGAACTTTCTTGCTAGAAACAACCATACATTCTGTTTTTTTTACAATTGGTGGTTTGCTGTATTTCTCATTTCCTGTAAAACTTTTTCTAGGATTTCTTGTAGTCTTTTTTTTTGAGTCTGCCATCAATTAGGTGTCACCTGCGTACTTCGTCTTGTTAAAATTGGCTCTTCTAATATTAAGATCGTTATAGGTTTTCTATACCGTCTTGCAGTATAGTTTAAATAAATCCTTGCGCTTCTAAGGTATATGGTGGAATGATGTTATCGTATCAACGATTTTTGAACAGTATTGGCACACTTCCCAAATACCGTGGTAATTATGTTAACCATGCTAATTTTTTGACATGTTAATCCTGATATGAATTTTTCATGTCCTTCAATCTCTTTACCAGTTACTTGTTTACCACTGCTGTAGCTTGGTATTGAACTCACAACACTTTGGATCAAGTCACAGGAACTAACCAGCGTCTATATCCACTAGGCCATGTGTCCTTAAATGGTGAACAAGTAACTTACAGAGTTGGAGAGAGATCACTCATGACTTCCAAAAGAGGTACTGCTCCGCAAGGAATGAAGTTCACATACTTCAAAGATTGTAATAAAGTGTTCGATTCCTAACACCTGAAGAAAGTATACAATGGCCAAAACGTCGTACAAATGGCAACAAAGATGAGGACAATAGATCGAATAATGTAAATATTTCCTCATCTCAGAAATAGAAATAAATGCGTAATTAGTATATATATATATATAGTAATTACATATACATATGTATATTAGCGACACCAGGTATGTAACGGAAAACCTACTGTTATGCCATATTTTGCTGTCACCATAACTGTAGCTTCTTGAATTAAGTGATATTTAAATATATGCAAGGCGTATTTTTTAAAGCAAATAATGGATTATTGAAAGAAGAGAAAATTCAGTTGGTAAACAAAGGAAGTGACGAAAACTAAAAAGAGAACAAAATAAAGAAAAGGAATCCGAAAGAAAAACGTGAGAAAAAAAAGGAATGTGGGAAAGTCAGAAGTAGAAAAAATATAGAGAAATTTGCTGACGTTCTATTGAAAACTCGAAAAACCATCCCCGAAAAAAAGAAAAAAAAGGAACAAATATATAAAGATGGAAAAGAAATATAACTCGAAAGACAAAGAACCATGTATAATAATGAACAAAAGATGATTAAAACAAATAAAACATCTCGGAAAAAAGACACAGGAACAAATTTTTAAAAAATAGCCTGCCACCATAGGAAGCTCATTGTTTTCGCGCCTATTTCTAATAATAATAATTCCCTGAGGTAAAATGGCGATTGACGTTATTGTAAATATTAGGCGATTGACATTGTTGTAAATATTAGAATTATGCTGACTTCACTCTTTTTTGATTAGACAACGAATTTTTGCCGTGTTTTTCTGTTAATTAATCCATCTGTTGCCTATCAAATGTTAAAAATAATTTTAATTTCTTCATATAACGCATTAGGTGATATATTTTTCGAGCTTCAAATTTTTGGGTTTGCTTTCGTGTCAGTCATCGAAACGTGTTTATAAGAAACGTTGCTGGCCAAGTATATATATATATATATATATATATATATATATTTGTTGGATATTCTCATTGACTGAGTACACTCGTCTGCTAGACATAGCCATCTTCTGTCGCATACATTTTTCCTTTTACATTTGTATTTCTTCGTCACTTAGAGATGTTCCTGGGTTTTACAGTAAAGTGCATTGGGCAGCAAGACCTCTGATTAGGAGGTTGTAAGGAGCATGAAATCACCTCTTAATTGCTGTTGTTCTCAGGTCCACTCTGACCCGGAATGGTTGCACCTGTTAGGGGCCCAACTATGTTAACTCCAAAACTGTGGTCAAAACACTATGAAAGTAGACTTTTCTATAAAATTATACATTTTTTCAGGAGAAATATTACCAGCAATACATTTTTAATACAAATCTAGAAAACATCTTTTTAAATAAAAAAAATAATCCATCTGTTGCCTATCAAATGTTAAAAATAATTTTAATTTGTTAAAAAATTTAAAATTGACGCAAGGACAAAAAAATGAACTCCATGCGAAAGATGAGAAATAAATGATAATAGTAGAAATATGTTGATTTTGAGAAGTCACTTTTTTAAAGTAACACTATTTCTTAAGAATAACAACAATACGAATTTTCTTGCAACATCGGTTCCTTACTTTTAGGATATTTTTCATTTTTTTTAATACTAGGTTGGTAAGAGAGTCTTGACTCCCATAGGAAGCAAAAGGAAAACAATAAATCCTGATCTCTCTCTGATTAAATTTCTAAGGGTTACTTCATTTTGAGCTTGTTCCGCACGGTCGCGTCGCCAATGCTAAACTGTACCGCCATCAATTAGACGGCGTGTACCACAAACGAAAGGGTTATCCTTCGTTGATCATTTTAGGTCGGGCTTTGTTTTCTTCAAGACAATGCGAGGCCACACACTGCCAGGTTGACAAAGGAGAAATTAAAATTGATGGACGGTGATAAGATTCTTCCATATCCACCATTCAGTCACGATACTGCTTTGAGTGACTATAAACTCAATGGCCCCCTTCCTCCGTGGCCAGAGATTCAACACTTTTAATGAAGTGAAAGAATCTTGTTGACGTCTAGAGCTAGAGTAGCTGATATTATTTCAGCGTTAAATCTCAACTCATACACGTGTACTAACTAATAACATTTATAGTAATAAAAATAATGCCATATTAAAAGGAAAATAATCGAAAAATTAATAACAATCAATATCTGTCTGATATATATATATATATATATGTATGTCATCTGCAGTCAGATCTGTTTCGGCGTATCACAGCTCATCAGTACGGTTAGACTCCGATTGCTATATATATATATATATATATATATATATATATGCCCACTTAACAGACTTTATAATACAAAAGGGATTGTTTACAAAGCATAATTAAATGACATATATGGTCAATGCCAAACATTTAGGATCTACCAAAAACAGTTTTAAATTTAGATTGAATAACTGTAAGTCTACATTTAAAATGTAAACCTTAAAAATTGTACAAAATTAGCTAGCCATATGTGTAAGTTAAAATTAATGTATAGAAAAGACCCTGATATAACTTGCAGCATAGTAAAAATAGCCAAATCTTACAATGGTGGTAAAATATGCAGATTATGCCAGAACAAAAATTGGCTACTATTATGTTGTCCCGAGAGAAAAATGAATTACTAAACGAAAGAACAGAAAATATGTCCAAGTGTAACCATACCAATAAATAACTACTAAGATCATACAGTCATGGATAAAAATGTTCTAAGATCCTAATTTTGAAAGTTTCGCTTTCAGAAAAGTTCCTTGTTACGTGACAGTTCAAAAAACGCTAAAATCAATTACTGTAAATCACCTGAAGAAATTAAACTAGAGAAATTCAAAGATTGTACAGAATTGGCTAGCCATGTGTGGAAATTGAAAATTAAATATGGAAAAGTCTAAGACATAACATGGAGTATAGTGAAAACAGCCAAGTCTTACAACGGTGTAAAAATATGTAGACTGCCAGAAAGAAAAGTTAGCTATTATGTTATTCCCAAACAAATATGAATTACTGAATGAAAGAACAGAAATTATGAAAAGTTTAATCATACTAAAAAAAAAACATCAAGCCATAGATGAAAATGTTATAACGTCTTTAAATTTTGAAGTTTACGCGTTCATAAAAATTCCCGTTACGTTCATAAAAATTTCCTTTTTTACCATCTGAAGATGGTAAAAAAATAAAATGTATATGAACATGGTAAATACATGGGGTAAAGTAAAAAAAATCATTAAAAAATTAACAAGACTTCGAACGTGTCTTTAACTGAGTTAGAATCACCTCAAAAGAGGAAATTTTTTTTTGTGAAAATTGATAATATAAAAATAAAACTACGACTAGATACGGGATCTGATATCACCATCATAAATAAACAGACATGAAGAAAAATGGATAAACCCAGTTAACTTCTAAAAGTCGCTCATGGAGTTTCAGGAAAAAAAATTGAAGTTTATGGGTGAATTCATTTGTAATATAATTATTTTGTTGACAAAAAAAAAAAGCGGGGGTGTTTGTATTAAACCTAGGTCATATATATATCTATCTATATATATATATATATATATATATATATTGGTTCTTTCTTTTCTGTAACTTCCTGGTGTTGTTTAAATGAAATGCAACCTAAGCGTATAAGTAATTTCTTTGGTAGAAAAAGTAATATATTTTATTCCTCTCAGGAGGCTCATTTTCGGTAGTAGTATTTTTCACTATTTAGAAGAACAACAGCAAAAAATGATATCTACTCAAAACGTATGCAATGAAATATCACGCATATATTTGTTCAATTAAGCTTAAATATTAAATTTTCGTGTTTTGCATAAAAAAGCAGTTAATTTACAAATATTTGATGAATTGATTCATCGAATATTTGATCTTCAGAAGCGGTTTGAGTCAAATGTCTGAAATAGGTCAATTAAGATAAGTCAATTGAACATTCAATGATCTGTTGAATACGTGTGGGCCTATGCCGTCAAAAATGACGGCAAAATATTTATATCGATACGCTGTCTGAAATGACGGCTACATAAATGTTTGATGTATCTACTATTGAGTATGTTACATTAAGACATAAGAAATAAACAAAATAATCTAAATTGTAAGCGTGACAGGAAAATATATTTTATTTATATATATATATATATATATATATATATATATATATTAATCGTATCACCCAGAGCAAGGCGGTAACACCACTGATGTGCAGGAGGCTACGTATTAGTGAAAAGATTGGAAAAGATAAGGCCGGAAACCACATCCTAAACAGGGAACAAGGGATGATATATATATATATATATATATATATATATATATATAACGGTCTTTATTATAATAGATAGTATATGTATATATTCTTTACTACTCGATGACACCGCTATTTTTAAACAAAATACTAAGGCACTGTTAAAGAGCAAATATGCAGCAAGAGGTTTATTAACTGGTAATAAAGAGAAGGAACTAAGTTGATGCTGCCCCTCTCTCTCTCTCTCTCTCCATGAGCGTGACAGGAGGGAAATATATATTTCAGTTGTAAACAAATTATTGCGCAAACCAGGTTTCTATCATCTGGTATCTTCAGGCGATTTACAATAACTGATTTTATCGATTTTTTTAAGAACGCTCACGTGACGGGTATTTTTATGAACGCGCAAACTTCAAAATTTGAAGACGTTATAACATTATTATCCATGGCTTGGTGTTTTTTTAGTATGATTAAACTTTTCATAATTTCTGTTTTTTCATTCAGTAATTCATATTTGTTTGGGAATAACATAATAGCTAACTTTTCTTTCTGGCAGTCTACAATTTTGACACTGTTGTAAGACTTGGCTGTTTTCACTATGCTCCCTGTTATGTCTTAGACTTTTCCATATTCAATTTTCAATTTCCACACATGGCTTGCCAATTTTGTACAATTTTTAAATTTTTCTAGTTTAAATGTACGCCTGTGATTAAACCCTCTGGTCTTAAAAGTATCTTGGTTAATCCTAAATATGTTTTGTTTTGACTATTGAAGCCATGTACGTTTGCTTTGTAAATGACTTCTTTTGATTTACGAAGTCCTTAAAGTGGGCATTTATTTTTATCCCTGCAGTTACATCATTTATTAATGATCTTGTTTTGTACAATTTTATTTAAATTTCCGGCGTTTTGTTTTTTTTTAATGAAAATTTCTAAATTACTAGTGTAGCTATAACTCAGTTTGATTGTATTCCTATTGAAAATTTTGTTTACTTATGAACATTTTGGAAAGTGTTTATTGACCAGTTAAAAATATTTGTCCTATTTGGGTTTTAACTTCTAAGTTAAATTGTGGGTTGAAGTAAATAATGTTTCGTTTTCCATCATTGTTTTTTATTTGTCTCTTTAGTTGGGGATTGTATTCTCAGATGTCTTATGGCCAGACTTTCCTAGTTCATCTTTATAGTTTCTATTCTTCTCATCAAATATTGTTTTGTTTGAAGTAGTTTTTGATAGTTCTTTACCTTTGTGAATGTGCTTGATTATGCTTTTGGAATGGTTAGATCTTGTGATTATTTTAAATTTGTATTTGTTTTGATACATAAAGAGACGTTGCCATTTTGTAAATTTAATTTTACATCTAAATATTGAACTACTTTTCTATTTGTTTCGACTACTATCTCAAAATCTACTTGTTTGAAGAGTTTATAAAATGCTTTCATTATTTTCTCATTTTCTCTTTTTTGTCCGGTGCTATCATTAATCCGTTATCTCTGTATAATCCGTGGTTTTCTATGTCTCTCTCTCTCTATCTCTCTCATATATATATATATACACACACAACGGACTTTATTATAATAGAGAGGATTAGGGCCCTACTTACACACTGCGCATGTTTTTTTACCGATGAAGAGCTGCTCTAAGACCATTAAGTGAGAGCAGTTACGCTTTGATCGTGGTAATTTAAACGAGTCATTTTTTGCTCAAGTTCACTCCAGATTGAAGGCCATTTTTGAGATGAACTCCCAATTAACGAATCGAACATACTTATTTTTTTTATCATTTCACCCCGAGCAAGTCGGAAATGCCACTGATGTGCAGGGGGCTACATAACTGTAAAAAGATTAATTAGAAGAGAGTGAGGAGTACAAACTAGTAAGAAAAGAGCAATAGAAAGCTGAGAATGCAGGTGTGATGACAGTTATATAGGTGGAGGGAAAGGGAAGGATATACGGGTGGGGAGAGAGCTAGAATCCACTGGTTAATAGATGGAATGGTTAGATCTTGTGTTTATTTTAAATTTGTATTTGCTTTGATACATAAAGAGACATTGCTATTTTGTAAATTTAATTCTATTTAATGAGTATTGACATTGCATTTAAATTCTTAGAGGTTGTAACCACCAGGAAAGCAAGAATATGGGAGCGAGTTCCACAGGCGGGAAGTGCGAGAGAAGAAGCTGCAGGAGTAGAATTGTCGTCTGCATTTGGCTAACCTAACTGTGAATGGGTGGGACTCAGTTGCCAATCTGGTTGCACAAGTAAACACCTGTTGTGGAAGCACCAGTGACTTAAGTTCGTCCGAGCAGAAGCCATGAAAGTATTTATAGAACAGACAAAGGGAGGCCACATTTCGTCGGTGGAGAAGTGGCTGCAGTCGAGCCGCCAAGTCAGCATCTATCACACTACAGACTCTCCTTTGGAGCCTGTCGATAACACTGAGGTGAACGGAAGGGGCGCCTGACCATAAATGACAGCAGTACTCCATGCACGGACGGATGGTTGACTTGTAGATATGCAGGATGTATTCAGGCGGAAAAAAACATCCTGGATCGACATAATGACCCAACCTTCTTAGCAGTGGATTTAGCTATGGATTTGATATAGTGGTTCCATTTGAGGTCTGAAGAGAGGGTAAGGCCGAAGAGGCGCAGTGTATTGCTCTCAGGGAGAATCGCTTGGTCATACTTACCATTAACACAACAGTAAACAGTTGCGTCATCAACATAAATACAAAGAGTTTCTGGAAAACCAAACTAACGTCGTGTTTGGAGAATCCACCCCTCGGTAGTGTATTCCATAATGTGGCGTCTTGCGAGAATCTGCTATTCGAATAGAACTTTCTTCTTAGCAGTCGAATGAAAAGAATTGTGAATGTTTTGTCCATGTGGATATAGGTATGTATTTCCTAACGACATCATCCAAAGAAAATAAACAAAAATGATCTCCAGTAAAATATACGTCCAATATCTGCCCCTAACATTTTGTATTTTCTGCTGTCCGTCTCAGTGTTCTCGACAGGCTCCAAAGGAGAATTTGTCATGTGATTGGTCTTGATCTCGCAGGTCGACTCCAGCCACTTTCTCACCGGCGGGATGTGGCTTCTCTAAGTCTCTTCTACAAATATTTTCATGGCTTTTGCTCTGACGAACTTAAGTCACTGGTACCATTCCACAAGAATTTACACATGCAACCAGACTGGTAACAAGGTCCTCCTCTTTTACAGTTATGCAGGCGACAATTCTACTCCAATTTATTTTCTCGCACTTCCCACCTGTGGAACTCCCTTCCATATACTTACTTTTCTGACGGCTACAACCTCCAGGAATTTAAATGCAATGTCAATTCACAACTGATGCACTTGACTCCATTCATTTCGACATCACTCCGTGTATCTTGTTATTTTTCTTTCTTTCTATCTTCGCAACTGTCCTCACTCCTGTATGCACATCCTTCTCTTTGCCCTTTCTCTCCCCACCTTGTAGCTGTTTCCTCTTTCTCTTCACTCTTCTATCTAAAACTTTAACTCTCTTATGTATCCCCCTGCACATCAGTGGCAGTACCGCCTTTTATAGGGTGAAATGTTTAAAAAAAATACAACTTTGATTTTGCATTCCAATTTTACGTTTAAATTTTGATACATAAATTAAACAGTTAATGAAATAAAAGTGGAACGCCAACTTTTATAATTTATAAAAACTTAGAGAAAAGCGAGAACCAAAAAATAAAAATTTAAATTTAGAAACGGTCAGTTCATAATATGCACCTGATGATTGCGTAGTGCATGAAACTCTTAGCAGTGCTTTAGACCTAGGATAATATGTACATCTATTAATATATACTTAATAGCTCTGTCATTAAGAACTGTTCGATTAACACTATATGTGTGTTTGTCCCCACGTGTATACCCATATATATATATATATATATATAATTTTTTTTCCGATAGCGTTTGTAAGATTGTTTTCTTCCTGGACCAGCTTGTCCAAATACTTTCGCATTCTTAAAAAAAAAAAAAAATATAGACAATGCGACAGGATTTCTAAAAAGAAAATATATTACTCGAACTTCCATGACTATATAAAAAAATATCCTCGGCGGCTATTTCCTTCTATAAATTCTACCTTATGTCACGCTTCTTGACTCATGTGCTTTACAAGTTTTTAATATGAGCATTGTAGCTTCCTTCGTAGTCATGTACAAACTAGATGTATATATTTTGGCAAGCGAAATTTTGACATATTTATAGCTGATTGTCCCAAGTTTGTTTACAGTGTTTCGAAGAAATCAACCGAAAATACATCATGTTGCATCATGTCTACACATTATATATATATGTGCTTGAAAAATATACGCTTTCCTTAAAAAGTAATAAAATAGGTCCTACTACGTTCTTCGTTGCCGACCAGCAAACTGGATCAAATTATGGTTTTTCCCTACAAAATAGAGTATAGGTTCGATCCCTGATAGCGAATATATTTACTTTACTAAGTTATTTTCAATGGGCATTATATTAGAAATGGTGCGTCTGTTTCGACTGTCATGTACCCACTATAATACTTATATATATATATATATATATATATATATATATATATATATAATTTCATCTGTCAAAAGAACTTCTTCAGAATAAATAATATTTTTGTTGAGGTAATCACATAAACGTACAGGGAACAAAACAAACAACAACTGGTTACAATTATACATTTTCAGAATCAACCAAAGTGTAATTACGTTTACCTTGAAATTTCTGGTGTCCGTAGTATCTCGACGCACAACCCAACAGATATTTAGTTTTTAACACATCTTTCTTTTGTTTTTATGGCTATTGTTTCAGATATTCCACATTGTAATAATTATATTTGCGTGAACATGCGCGATATCGGGTATGAACATGGCCGACCTATATACTTAAGACATATTTAAGATAAAAAAAAGAAAAAAATGTCAGTGTTCTTTTAATTCGTGCTCAAATATAATTGCATCAAATTGGATATCAGTTTAGTCTAACGAAGTCTTAAAAAAAGCAAAAGGCTTCACAAGTAATTTTTTTCAATAATATATTTACAGGGAGATAAAGAGAGAGAATAACGTTTCATTAAAAATGAAAGAGTGTGATGGTTAAATTTATTCATGCAATTTTTTACGTGATCTTATGATTTATTTATTTCGATGACATATTATAAAAAAATTGTAATATTTTGGTTATCGGAGCTCTTTCTACTCTAGTTGCAGCCATTTTCGAGCATGAATGTTATTTTATGTTGTAACACAATGTGTGTGGTGTTATGCATAATGTGGAGTAGTAGTATGTGTTAGGCACTGTACACGGTACGCATGTTGTTAGCGTGTTTGTAGTTGCTGTTACTGAGTGCAGGATTTTCCATTCTTATTAAGAAGGCCTTCATTAAAACTGGCTAAAAGTATAGCCAGAAGCGCGCGGATAAACAAAACATTTATACAATTTTTATATAATTTATATCCCAAAAAGTTCATATGAAAAATTACATAAAAATCTTAACTATCACACCTTATCTATCATTTTTAATGAAACCTGCATAAAAGAGAGATTGATGTCTCTCTCTCTCTATATATATATATATACTAGCAGTATAACCCGGCGTTGCTCGGGTGTAATGAAAGCTTTAAAAATAATCCATGGTCCCAGGAGCTCAGACTCTTTGGACGTTGGCACGAAAGACTAAATAGCAATAGTTGTTTCCAGTTAAAGCGAAACCGTAGACTGAATGAAAAATGAATGGATGTAAGTCAAATTCGGATTTCCTGGTATCGATATCCAAAAAGTTTTTTTCTCTCATAAACTGAATTTTGTAGGCTAAATAAGTCCTCTGAGTAAATGGTATCATGGCTGAGACTAAGAACTACAATTATACCTACTTAGAGCCAAACCCGAAGCAAAAACTAGAAAAGGGCTGACAAAAATATAGACACACAGGCAGATAAACAGACACACACAAACATCTTGCCTTATATATATATATATATATATATATATTATCGATTTTCTGCACTATTGTAAGAACTGCAACATTGAAACTTTTGAATATCGTTTCTTATGTCTTTTTCTATGAGTGTATCAAATTTGATTAAAATCAGACCACTCCTTCTATAACCCAATTTTTTCGATTATCGATTTTAGATATTCATCGGCGGAACCTCGACACAAAACCTAGCTAAGAACACTCGCAGACGTTTATAGTACAACTGTGTAAATTTTCAAGAAAATCGGTTCAGCCGTTTCGGAATCTATATATAACGGACACACACGCACACTGACAAAGTTCCATTTATGTGTGTGTGTGTGTATGTTTGTTTATATATAAACTTGTCCAACAAAATAAATATTACCTTTATAAAGTCCCTCAGAGGAGAAAAGACGTCGGCTTAGGTTAATTTTTCCTCTTGTCTAGTTCTTTTTCATTTTTTGTCACGTGATTATATACAAAAGTTTTGGATGTGAGTTGCAATACATTGGATATGGGTTTGAAACGAGAAATCGGAGAACCGAGTTCAAATTTCAGTTGAATTTGTTGCATTCACTTATGCACAAATATTCTTGGGAAAAGGTATTAATCAGCCTCTTCTTTCCAATTATGAGTTGAATAGCAGGACGGATCGAGTTCTATAGTCTTGGTTGGCGACCAGTCTAACGTAGAAAGTAATTAAAACCTACTGCAAGAAGATATTCTACCCAGTCGATCATGTCTCTTTCGAGAAGCGTATAGCACGTATGTCACTTAACTGGTTGATATACAAAAGCAAGCATGGCGTTGTTTTAACAAAGTATGTAAATTTGAGAACGTTCATGAATGTTTCTCTAGTCGCTGAAATGTCATTCGAAACATATGGGGGACACGTATTCTTCAAATCGTGATTAGATTGTCATGGAATGTGACGGACGTACTTAGTGTACATCTGCAAAAACATGAGGTGGTAGATTTAACGTTTTGCTGTTTCTTGATTTTTCTACATATTTATGGACGTCTAAGTTGTCTTCAGAATTCTTTCAGGAAAGCTGAGATTGTAAATTAACCGGGGCGTAGATTCATATTTTGATAAGATTCAATTGCGACACTCTCGAGGATTTTTCTTCTGCGAAAAATAACTTCTCCTTTGATGAGTGAAGCATTTTTAAATCAAGTTTGACAGGGATTTTTAGGGTTGAAGATAATTCATCAAACAGAAGGACGTGTAGAAGTTTGTGAACTAAATCATGACTAGAAAGTGATTATTTGGCAATTCCAGCCCAGACATAGTAGCAGTGTAGGATTTCCAGGCACACACGTTGTGTTAGCCAAGAAAATATAACTGAAACCTCCACAATTACTTTATATTTAGGATTAGAAAATACATGAGACTCGTGAAAAGAATAACCAATGACAAAATTCAACCAAAATAGACATGTATTAACAATTTTACTTTCATTAGAGAAAAGCATGCATTTAATTGTAAACAATGTAGGAAGATAAGACGTTTTCTCCCATTGAGAGAAAGTCAATTATTGAATAATTTGTTTTTGTCGTTTCACCCCAAGCAAGGCGGTAACGCCAGTGATGCGCAGGGGGCTACATAAGAGTAAAAGATTAGATAAGTGGAGAGTAAAGGGTAAAACAAACCAATTACAGAGGATGTCAGAGAAAGGAGCATCAGAAGGATGGGAATACAGGTGTGATGACAGTTGCAAAGGTAAAGAGAAAGGAAAAGATATACAGGGTGATGTAGAAAGAACTACAGTTAAGTGTTCTTTGGAAAGGTTCATTCTGATAAAGTTTTGTTCAGAAGGGAAAAATCATTAATATAATGTTCTGAAAAGATTGTTCTAAAGTGTTGAGTTGGAATGGTTGTATCAGAGTATTATTAGAAGATGTGCTTGGCTGGTATCCAACTGACATTGACACAATCGTTGAATTTTCATTGTACGTGTGCGTATATATGTGTGCGCGAGTAAGATATTGTTTCAACTGACAAGGATTCGTTAGGTCGCTGAAATCTCACTTAGGTTCTACGGAAAGCGGCCCCTTAAATAGTAGTCAGATAGGCTCTAGAGAACTGCGCGGGAAACTCGGTTTTCAAGTGCAAACGAACTTGATTTGCTAATTTTTAGCCAATCAGTGAGAGTGTGCTGGGTAAACTGGAGAGATTTGCTTAATCCAATCTTTAATCCAAGAATTATTACTTGAAAATATCGTAACAATTTACAAATCACAGTGATTGTCGCGTCACTGTGATTTGTAAATTGTCTCGTAATAAAATGCATTAGCGTTATATCAACCAATCACTCTTGAACAAAGTGGTGTGATGTATGAATGTATGTAAGTGTCTAGGTGCGAACGATATTGGTACTATATAGCAGTACTTCATTTTATATCTGATCTGGTTCTTTTGAAATTATGGAGCATAGTAGTAGTAGTAGTAGTAAGCAGAGAAAGATTTAGATAATTACGTGAACGGTACAAATACTAATTTTTTTAAATTACAAATCAACAAGAACAACAAACAAAAAACAAATACAGGAAAAAAGATCTTAAATACAAATATATGTTTTTTAAAGGGTGAAAAAATCCCGCCAGTATCAGTTAAAATGGTTTTACGATCTTTGACCTTTTATCTATTGTGACAGTTGGAACTATTTGAGTTAATCAGAGAAAGTAATATACACCAGCAGAGATACAGAATGTCTTATTAAAGAAGATGTATTTCTCAACATTTGCTTATATGTTTATGTTTATACCAGTGAACATTTATTTCCCTATTTGAATGAATGATGCTGTCTACTAGTACATGTATATTTGTCTATATTTCTGAGATGAGGTATTATTTACATTATTTAGACTATTGTTCTCCTCTTGTTTACCATTTGGACGATGTTTCGGATGTTGTAACATGGTCAAGTGGATATAGACGTAATGTAAGGAATATGTAATGAATATGCATACATCTTGGTTCCCTCTCACAGTAATGTGATTGGCTGGTGTCAGCCATAAATATAGCCGGAAGTGAAGACGCATAGAGTTCTACAGGTCTTCGACTAGAAGTCTACGTCTATTGACTACACCTACGTCTCAAGATAATGCATACGACCATGCATAGTATATTGTCCTACCCAGTTACATTTGCCTAAAGCGTTTAACTACCTCGAATGATATATATATATATATATATATATATATATATATATATCCTTTTCGCGATATTTCAAGACGTTGAATAGTTCTAGTGATTTGACCCACAGAGTTGTGAGTTCAATCCTATGCTACGGCAGTGGGGGACAAGTAACTTAGAGAGTGGTGTTTGAGGGAGATAACTCATGACTACAAAAAGAGGCTTTGCACAAGGAATGAGAATGATATAGCACAGCGATCGTAATAAAAGGTTCAGTTTGAAATTGCTAGTAGCTAATGAAGGCCGGAGTGTATAACAGGCGAAATATCATACAAATAGCAGTCAAGATGAAGACAATAGACCGAATACTGTAAATAGTGTAGTACACGTGTATATATATACATTATGCTAACGTTTATATTAAAGTTTTATCAGAATAAAACACAACATATTTATTTATATATATATATATATATATATATATATATATAGTGTCCCAGAACTCGGGCACCATCCAGATTTGTATAAAAATACATATGAATATCAATTTTATTGGTCATAATCAAAACATATTAGTACATGATGCGCGACATCTGGAACACCCTATATATATGTTGATTAAAATATATATTTTACACTTTATCCAAACGCGAATCGGCATGGCGAAGGATGCATTCCAGAAGCTGAGTAAAGTATTAAGAGACAAGAAACTTTCACCAAAAACAAAAAAAGAGAGTACTGGATTGCTATGGGATGTCAGTTCTTCAATATGGCAGTGAATGCTGGACAATATCATCAAAGATGAAAAAAAACAACCTTGAAGCAACTGAAATGTAGTTCTACAGTAGACTGCTGCGGATATCATGGAACGAGCATGTGAACAATGATGAGGTTTTGGAAAGTATGGAAACGAAAAAAAACTAATATTTAGCATCAAGAAGAGGCAACTAAGGTTCCTGGGGCATGCAGTGAAGAAGGAGTGCTTGGAGAACCTGATACTAATAGGCCAGATAGAAGGAAAAAGAGACAGAGGAAAGCAGAGGATAAAATATTTGACGGGCCTGGGCAGGTGGATGACAGAACGTGGGTTGCGTGATGTTACAAGAAAAGTGTGCGAAGAGCCACCAGGGATAAGGAGACATGGGAAGCCATGATTGCCTACGTCGTGAAAGGACAAGGCACATAGAAGAAAACTTGCTTAATAAATATCTGTTGGGTTCGAACTCCATAGGGCGATGTGCGTTGTGGTACCGTGGATATCGGCTCGGAACGAGAAATCGGGGAGCCGAGTTCGAATTCCACCCGAATTCATTGCATTCACTTACGCGCAAATGCCCTTGGGAAAGGTATTAATACGCCCATTCTTTCCAGTTATGGGTTAAATAACAGAACAGATTGGGTTCTATAGCCTTGGTCGGCAACCAGTCTACCGCAGAAAGCAATGGCAAACTACTGCGGGATAATCTTCTTCCCAGTCAGTCATGTCTCTTTCGAGACATGATCGCCCAAGCGTGTATCACGTATGGCACTTAACTAATTGTTTAGTACTTGGATTAAATTCACTAGGTCTAGGTACGAGAGCGAAGAGCTCATCATCATGAAAGTATTTCTAGAAAAGACACGGTGAAGCAGCTTTAAGGCAGTTGGTGAGTGAATGAAGCCGAAGCGCCACATCAGGACCAATAATAATGCTGATTATTCTTTGGATCATATCAAGGAGATCATGGTAAAAACAGAGACACCAGGCAATATGTGGGCGCAATATCTTAAGTATGGAAGAATGGTAAATTTATGGACAAGAAAGATAGATTCTGGAGAGAAAAATTGTCACGAAAACAGGGGGAATTGGTTGTATTTTTGATAAATTTTTAATGACATATGACGATGTTTGCAAATAGTAATTTATAGACGTTCTTATCTCAGAATTCCACTGACATTATCTGACACTGACAATTTGTGCAAAACCTATTTTCTGAAGATATTTTGAAAAAACAAAACGATATACTTAATTGCAATAGTAAAACTAGCCATTTCAATATAGAAAATATTCGGCAAACGTTAGTGTTACTGTCAATTGAAGTTCATGAAATTCTTTCGGCATTCAGTCAGTTAAGTGCCATATGTGATAACCGCTTGGGCGATCATGTCTCTTGATTCATGACTGACAAGGAAAGTTTCGCACTTTATTTCTGTGCTAGACAGGTTGCCGACCAAGGCTGTTGAAGCCAATCTGTCCTGCTATTCAACCTATAGCTAGAGGAAGAAAAGATGGATTAATACCTTTTCCAAAGTAAGTGAATACAACAAATTCAAGTGATATTCGAACTCGTCTCTCCGATTTCTTAATCCGAGACGATATCCATTGCACAGCAACGCACACGGCACAAGTACTGCCGAGTAGGTACGACCACCGAAGACAAGTTTAGGCATAAGACAAGACAAGCATAGTACGCAGTCATTGCGTATCCGGGGGCTGGATAAATTTTGATCAACGGTCCGAGTGTACGCGCTCTGATTTCCCACATTAATAACAGATTCTCTCTCTTTCGGTATTTGAAATTTTAACTTCAAGAAATTAGTCTACATGTCCAATAAATATTAAGAAACTTTATAATATTAATGTTTGGTTTCTTCCAATGATTTATCGTTATTTGAATGGAAAATTGATCAGTTAACGCCATACAGGTTGATAATGCCACTAGGATGCAGAGAAATAGTGAAATGGAATGCGAAGACTTAAGTGAGAAAAATAAGAATAAAATAACAGGATTCAGGAAGGGAGAAGATCGCAATCAAAAGTTGCATTTACATTTTTGAAGATTTCATTGGGCAGAGAAGCAAAGAATCGGTAGTGATTTCGACAAGTGAATAAAGACACTATTAGAATAGAATATACGGTTGCTATTTCAACAGTAAAATAGCGAGACCTAATTGCTAATCTAGTAGCATGCAATCGAGCAATTAACCAGAACAATTTTCATGAAAATATTTGTTGAAAAGACAGCGGGAAGCCACGCCTTATCGATTAAAAAGTAACTGATGTCGAAATGCAAGGTTAGGATAGATTACATGACAGACCTTTCTCTTAATTTTGCAAAGAATATCGAGATGTATAGTACGATCACTAGAGAGGATATGGCAACAGTATCATATTTTCTTTTACTTATGTGGGCAGACCATTTTTATTTTTGCTGAGGAAAATTTTCAAAATGCTGTGGTTTTGATTATTCGATAAATCTTTTTATTTGTGGTTTCGCAGCGTTAATAAATAAGATGCCACCGAGGCCCGTTTTCTTTCTGAATAATGAGATTAATTGGAAGTCTTTAATGCGAGCTTTCGTTGGATTAATGGTCGTTCACTTTGTTGATGATTTTAAATCTGTTGAATGATAATGTCAAAATTAGTCGTTTCTATACAAAAAATATTCAGCATTCATTAACCGAGCAGTTCGTGTTTATATCGGTTGAAATTCGTAATGTTTTAATTATATTAAAACACATTACCAAAGAATTAGAGTTCTGAGGCTCAGTAAATATTATAGCTTTTTATGATATTGGTATAAGAAAAGAAGTCACTTCAATAAAAGTGATTTAAAAACAAATTATCTTAAATTTTAAAGAGAGAATTTAAATCTTAAAATCCAGCGAAGAATGAAGTCTTAGAGAGTTTAAGACTCACAAGTCATGCAAAAACAAAAATAAAGAGAATAAATGGATGGCTCAGCCAATAACACAACATCAATTAGTTGTAAATAAGTAAGAAAAAAATGGGAAGTAGGGGAGAGACATGAACGCCTGAGTTGTAAATAGATCATAATTATAAATATAAGGATTTCTGCTCTGAAACAGCTGGGTCATTATACTAGCTAAAGTTCAATTTAGTATTTCTTTTAGCTTCGATATATATATATATATATATATACACACACATGCGGTTTTCTTTATTGTTATCTACTGATCAGCCTTACGCGCCATTCTATTTTTTCTACTTTACTCCCATCCAGGTGATAAAAAGGTGTTCTTTTCCCCCATATATAAATATATTCACCTGCGCAAACAAATATTTGTGCTTTGTCAGCAAAATTTCCTTGGGTTTATTCGACGCACTGAGACGTGAGATTAAGTTAGCGAAAAAAGAAAGAAAGAATGAAAAGTTATTAGTTGTGTTATGCTCAACAAACAGGTTTTTCTGTGCGAAGAGGTCGGATTATTGTTTTCATTACATCACTTGAAATTGAATCATATATATGAACGCATACTCAGGTCAATACTGAGTGACGACAGTCTGTTTCATGACTAAACGCAATTTTCAGACTGGAATAATGCGTTCAAGAAAAAACTATCGACACCGGTTCTGACATTGTTTTAATCAGTAATCTCTAAGCAAAGCGATAATACCTAAAAATGGATTACTGAGAATGGAAGAGAATTTATTGATGAATGATGTGAGAAGTTGGTCGAAACACTGTTAATAGTAACATCTTTCTCAGCAAAATTCAAAGCATCTATTCTGGAATCAACAAGTGTGTAGAAGATAACGGTTAGCCACTCCACTACCTTTTCCAAAACGTCACAGAAATTCACAGATAATAATTAGAACACAGATAACCCCCCAGAAACTTGCAAAAAAATAGATAGAACGTTAAACTTTCAGCAAGCCAGTGTGAGCTGACATTGTGCGAACTCAATTGTTTCATATATTATTAAATCCGTATAATCTGGATTGAGTGACTTACTTTGACTTCGGCCCTCATTTCAATAAAACAAAAAAACAAATTGTTTGCGGAATGATGACATTTGCCCAATATTGCAACTTGCTACACAATCGGATCATTAACATCTGTTTATATTTTTTAAATTACCTATTGTAACTGTTTACATTGTCTTCCGATCTTTGATGACATTTCGGCCGATGTACACTCTGGTCTTCTTCAGGTAATATACGTTATAATGTCAAATCAAACCCTTTATTTAATCTTTTTTCTGAATATCTCCGTTTTCTTTATTTCTTTTTTAGTAACGCAACTCTGAATTTTTTTGTTCTCCTCTGCTTTGGACAGATACTGAACTCACTATTCTTTTGGTCAAATCAGTGGATTTCTTCAACTCACTCACTTATCCACTGGGCTAAAAACATTGTAAATAATACAAGCACAGAGCAAAACCAAGTATCGTATTCATGAAAAAAATGAAACATGTTATGATTATATGAGTGAAAATCTCCTAATCTATACTTTTTAAATTTGTAAGCTGTGTTTGATGTTGTCATTAAGGGGTTGATGTAAAGGGCTATAGCCGAAAACATTTGCTAAATGTTTCTTGACAAATATTATCGACTTTTAAAATTATTTCAAAATTATTGTGATTTATATACTCTTTTTTTTTCTAGCTAGAATAGAAACAAAAAGTCACTTAGATTCAGCATTAGAAAAACAACTTCAATTTCTGGGACTTTATGAGTAAGAACAGGTTGGGAAATTTGACACTTCAAGGACTTATTGAAAGTAAATGATAGAGTGTGGCCAGCGACGTTATGTGTTTATGCAAATAGGTGAGAGAACAAAAAATGGGAGGGATGGTAGATACATAATCATTCTTCAGAGTTTCATAGAGAAGGTTGTGAAGAGGCATTGTCGATCGTGCCCTGAATTAAAATTGCACATAAAAAAAGACATTGTTTGGTTTGTTGTCCTCATTTTTATTGCCATATTCACAGCGTTCCGACCGTTGTACGCTCCGGCCTTCTTTTGATTTTGATCACTGGGGCATATTGTTCTCGATCGAAATAAAGGGTTAAGTTGGAAATTCCAGTCACCTGAAAAAATCGTAGCGTACGATGGGCAAAGGGACTTGAATATGGTAATGATGATGAAGACAACAGTCCGAATAATTTAAATACTACCTCATCTCAGAAGATGAGTCAAATATTGAAGTAAAATAACCTAAAATGGATAAACTTTTAATTGATAACTCTGCAGAAAATATTTTCAAATCAAGAACGTTTTCAGTATCTTGATTCGTTTTATAAATTCTGTTAAACTTAAAAAAGCGTCATGTTTGTCATCAATTTACAGACATAAACTGTGTAATAAAATTATTGACACGGCTTTTGAAATTATTGGAAATAATTAATGAGTCATCAAGTAGTAAAGATTTTCTGAAAAGAAATGCAGAGATCGATGTAAATCCGAAGTTAGTAAATAAAGGTGTTCTGTTTAAAACACATTCTACTTCCGGTCTTTTGAACAGGACAAGTCTATCCTTTGTTTCTTGGTTAGAACCTAGTTTTCGTTTCTTTCTAAATTCGACTCCGACACTTCTAAGGTCTGTGCCTAAACTCTGAAATTTATACGATTATAACGTTTCCAGTTTTTTGTAAGTTCTTTAACTTCGAATAACCCGTTGCGTCGTAGTGATGTTGTAGCATTGCTTCGGATGAATTGTTTAAAAAAAAATAAATGTAGTTTTGGATAATTATAAACGAAGGAAAAGTAAATTTATACGCAGAATTAAAAGCACATTGAATTTAATAGATAATTATAGATCTTTTTTAAGCTTCATCATTTCTATTCAGTTGTAAGCATTTACCAGGAGATTTTGCCACTATTTATCCAAAGCCAATCAATAGATAGAAAACTGTTCAAATTTTACCTCTTGAATCTAGTGTACTAGTGAGAAGAGCAGATATGTTTATGACATAAGTATACAGAGCTAGTATAAAAATGAACATGAAAAAAAAATTCTTGACCAAGTATTCCAAAACATAAGACTCAAGATAAACTTTACCAAAAAAGAAAAAATATCTGGAACTGAAATGAAAGCAATGATGGCGGATAGCCTGAATTCATTCCACATATATATAAAAAAATCAGAATGTGTGGTTACTAACTTCTAAACATTATAAATACCTTGGTGTATAGATAAGTTAAAAATATGTTTAGTATAAAAGATAAGGGAAAATGCTCAAAAAAGAACAAAAAGAAAACAAAAAAGTACATTAAACATTACAACTCGAATCATATTTTTAAATAACCTCGTCAGATTTATAATATCAATAAAATGGAACAGACTGAGATAGACAGATTGAGTACCAACTACATTGCTAGATAAATAGGTTGTTGATTTCATTCTATACTAAGAATGGAGATATGTTGTTGTGAATATGAACAATTTCGGCACTAGGCCGAAGGAAGTGGGGTAGAGCTTGTTAAAGGTTTTTTTTTATCGTAAAACTTAGCTGATCATATCCACGACCCATTAATTCATTACAATTTGATGATTCTTCACAGGAACTCACCAATCATAATTCAATCCTACATATACTACGAATCTGCATACTAATAAGCAAACGATATATAAGAGGGTATAAAAGATTCTTTATGTACAAATGTGTTCTTCTTTTAATTTTTGCAGTTTTTTTCCAGCCAGCCATGACACGGATGCTGCACAGAGACATCTTTGCAGACTTGATGCTTGTCACCACTCCACAAGAGGGAGGACAGTTATTGCAGAAAGATATATATATATATATATATAGAGAGAGAGAGAGAGAGAGAGAGAAATAAAGAGGTAGCAGAAACCGATAGAGGATGAGAAAAAATGTATGGAGCACATCTCAGCCTTGCTCTTCACGGACAACCGACATCGAAGCTAAGTCTGTACCGAGACTTTGACCTTTGCTTCTACCACCGACAAATATTTCTACAGCTGAAGTCCGAACCCGAACCAAGAACCATATCCAAGAATACATACGAATCTTTCAGGCTAACTAAAAGACTTCGAAAGAGTGACCCCCTCTCATGCACTTAACCGCAAGACATCTTGCAGTTTATCTTGGCAACAGTAACATTTTCGTGCTGTTCAATCGCTTTTTACCACCTCAATGTCGCTGCGGCACGGAACCAAAATGGATAGTTCATAGGCGTACGTAGAAACTCCGGCTCAAGCAACACCAGATACAGAGATTCAACATGGGTGTAAACTAAGAGCAACAGTGAACAAACCTGAGGAACCGACCGAGACAGTACTAAAGAGCGCAAACTTTTATTCAGCGTGGTGTGATCGTCGTCTTTTTTACCTTGTAGGAATATACGTATCAGATTCAGTTTTATCAGAAATATTCGTCCTTTCACAGTAAAAGTCTGCTAGAGTGTCAGCAAAATCTCGTCAACTGACTGCAAAAGACATTTCATTCCCAATGAAGACTAAGTGCGGCGAATCCATCAGGAACGCACATCTTAGCTAAAATCTTTAAATCTGTTTAGAAGAGTTTTGGTCTTTTAATTATCTAATTCTACACACTATCCTTGTCCTTTTGAAACAGCATGATTGCATCCTTGGAGATCTAGTCGGGGACGGATGAGTCAAAATCTACATAAAGATTTGCCAGTACAATTCATAGTCCCGGAGACTTGCTGTTGCCAATCCTCTTCAATGTAAAGTACATTTCATCTTTTGCAAAACTCTTCGCGACAGAGACCAGGCTCTCTAAATCATCTCGCGCGTATCTTTGGTCGACCTCAGAGTACACTTCTCCGGCTTATTAACCTGTCCAGTGTAACGATCGGAATCTCGACATATCTCTTCTTTGAGCAATTCTGAGCCCATTTTCACGGCTTTGTTATCCATCTGGCTTAAACAATGTCTAGCTACGTAAACACTGTAGAGCTCACTATCCGCGCCTTCCTGAACTTACCTAGCTAAACCTAATTCTATGGAACCCCCAGACTATCCTTGAGAGTATTTACCTTTATCGCAGGTAAGTCGTTAACTCTAATCTAGTAAAGACAGATTGAACAACCAGTTTCCAGCCATACTAGGTCTAAGCACAAACTTCATCCGGACAGAGACAAGTCGATGATCCAATCGTTCAACAAGTGAAACGTGGGGACAATCTAGCAAATCAAAATCGACCTAACATTCTATCAACGTAGGTAGCTACCAGAGTAAACGGCCACTTAATAATCCCCGACCATATCTTCCGCCCTGGGTGATCGGTCCATTATCTATCGAAGAGCCCAAAGTCGTCGATCCGATCAGCCAAGCTACAATCATATGATCTCAAGAATGTCATTCCAGTCTCCCATTAGGACTAAATACGACGTTCCATCCGACGGAAAAAGGAGACAAGCTATGTTTGGTCGTTGAGAGAGTAAACAGCAACGATTCGAAATGGACTACTGTTTACGGCAATATCGGCCACAATCAACCGCTCCACACATTTACATCGACACGGACAAAGGTACCCTTGCATCCAGAGTAGTAAGGTAACATCTCTGGTCTCAGAATGCTGAATTGACAATAAGGTCGCTGAACAGCACAGGAGCATTAAATTCTTGTGTTTTGTGGATCGCAGCGACATCGACGCCGAAATACAAGAATTCATGAAGCAGGGCGACCGCCTTACTCCGATGTCTCAAGTCCCTCGCATTCAATCTGGCGAGCTTGCAAGATATTTTTTATAACTTTGTTCTTTAGAAAGAGACTGGGAAGAAATATGTGGGTGTTAGGTCTCCGAAGGATTGTCCCAAGCTCTCTGCTCATTTCCGATATAATGCCTCCATCTAGGAAAATCCTAACGACGTCCACGGGAAGGTTAACTTAAGCGCCCTATATAAAGGGCTAATGGAAAGGAACTGGGTCTCTCCATGAGCACAGTTTAGATAATTTATTCTGTTATCCGCCACCCAATCCACAAGAATGATAGATAGAGAAATAGATAGAGAAGTAGTGATACATAGATATATAGAGGCTGAAGAATACAGTAATATATAAATATATAGGGACCAACAAATAGAGTTACAGATATACAGATTGAGTGAAAAATAGATAAAATAAACAGATAAAAAGATGCATGTCCAAAGTGATGCAACTATCAATTAAAAAAGTGTTTAAATATTTCAAATATATTCGTAAAAAATGAGACGACAGTAAAATGGTTTTAGTTATTGTAAATAACTGCGGAGAAAAATGTAAGCTTACAGTTTTGACAGATAATTTTCTTTTTCGAAAAAAATAAAATGTCATCAGCAAGAATATTTATGGAAGAAGTCTATCATTCTAAGAATTCTATATTTATAGACAGGCAGACATGAGGAGAACGAGATACATACATAGAGAAAAAACAGTTAAATAAAAAGATACAAAAACAAATAACCAGGTAGATATATAGAGAAATATACAGTTAATACATAAATAAATAAAAATATACAGTTAATACATAAATAACAAAAATATACAGTTAATACATAAATAAAATAAAAAAGAGCACAGTTAATACATAAATAAATAAAAATATACAGTTAATACATAAATAAATAAAAAATACATAATAATACATAAATAAATAAAAATATATAGTTAATACATAAATAAATAAAAAACATACAGTTAATACATAAATACATAAAAATACAGTTAATACATAAATACATAAAAATATACAGTTAATACATAAATAATAATACATAAAAATATACACACAAATACATAAAAATACATATATTAATACACAAATACACAAAAATATACAGTCAATACATAAATACATAAAAATACATACATATAGTAAATATACAAACATACAGTTAATATATAAATATATAAAATATATGTTAATATATAAATACATAAAATATATAGTTAATACATAAATACATAAAAATATACAGTTAATATATAAATACATAAAAAATATACAGTTAATACATAAATACATAAAATATACAGTTAATACATAAATACATAAAACACATAGTTAATACATAAATACATAAAAATATACAGTTAATACATAAATACATAAAAATATACAGTTAATACATAAATACATAAACATATAAAATATCATAAATATATAAAAGACATATACATATATAAATATACATAAAAATATAAAGCAATAAATACATAAAATACACAGTTAATACATAAATACATAAATATACATACATAAATACATAAAAATATATAGTGTTATTATATACATAAAAATATACAGTTAATACATAAATACACAAAAATACATAGTTAATACATAAATACATAAAAATACACAGTTAATACATAAATACATAAAAATATACAAAGCATACATAAATACATAAAAATATACATACATACATAAATACATAAAAATATACATACATAAATACATAAAAATATACAGTTAATACATAAATACATAAAAATATACAGTTAATACATAAATACATAAAAATATACAGTTAATACATAAATACATAAAAATATACAGTTAATACATAAATACATAAAATATACAGTTAATACATAAATACATAAATATATACATACATAAATACATAAAATATATACATTACATAAATACATAAAATATACAGTTAATACATAAATACATAAAAATATACAGTTAATACATAAATACATAAAAATATACAGTTAATACATAAAATACATAAAAATATACAGTTAATACATAAATACACAAACATACATACATAAATACATAAATATATAGCTAATATGTATATACATAAAAATATATAGTTAATACATAAATACATAAAAATATACAGTTAATACATAAATACATAAAAATATACATACATAAATACATAAAAATATACAGTTAATACAAATACATAAAAATATACAGTTAATACATAAATACATAAAAATATACAGTTAATACATAAATACATAAAAATATACAGTTAATACATAAATACATAAAAATATACAGTTAATACATAAATACATAAAAATATACATATATATAAATACACAAAAATACACAGTTAATAATATAAATATAAATATAGTTAATACATAAATACATAAAAATATACAGTTAATACATAAATACATAAAATACAGTTAATACATAAATACATAAAAATATACAGTTAATACATAAATACATAAAAATATACAGTTAATACATAAATATAAAAATATACAGTTAATACATAAATAAATAAACATACAGTTAATACATAAATAAATAAAAATATACAGTTAATACATAAATAAATAAAAATACATAGTTAATACATAAATAAATAAAAATATACAGTTAATACAATAAAAATATACAGTTAATACATAAATAAATTAACAGACAGGATTAATAAAGAAATAATGAAATAGATAAAAAGATAGATATTGAGTAAAATAGAGTGATAAACAGAGCAACATATACACTGGCTGACTGACAAATAGATAAATGAATAGCTGAATGAATAGTCAAACAAGCCGATAGATAAACAAACACATAAATAAGCAGATAAATAGATGGCTACGTAAAGAGAAAAGGATAAATCGAGACAAATAGTGATAGACTGAAAAATATAGTGCGAGATAAAGGGAGACTGGAAAATATAGAGAGTGATAAGAAGATAGAGTGGTAAAGAGATAGATAAAGTTAAGTTTAGAGTAATGCAAATAACTAGAGAAAATGCTTAAACATTTTAAATATATTCTTTAAGAATAAAGTAAAACGGCTTTCGCTCATTGTAAATATTTGCGGCAATAAAAATGGAATGTTTTCAATTTTGACTATTCGTTTTATTTTTTACGAAACATTAAAAATGTCTTCATAAAGAACATTCAAGAAAGGAGGTGATCATTCAGAGAATTCTGTCTTTATAGGTAAATAAATAAAGGAATATATATATATATATATATATATATATACTTGGATAATTACACAGATAAGTACATACGTATAGTGAAACAATAAAAAAACAGATAAAGAGAGACAAAAATATAAATGAGTAGAGAAAAGATATATAAATGTAAAGAGTGATGCAACTAACAAGCGGGAATACGTTTAAACATTTCAAATATATTCGTTAGGAATAAGAGGAGACGACAGTAAAATGGATTTTGCTCGTTATAAACATCTGCAGAGCGGAAATGTAAGCTTATATTTTTGACAAATAATTTGCTTTTCCGAAACATTAAAATGTTTTCAGAAAGAACATTAAAAAGTAGTCGATTATTCAGAGAATGTGGTCTTGATAGATATATTGACAGACATACAGAGCGTTTCAGATAAAATGAGAATCATAGATAGTGTGATATATAGATAAATAGGGAAACTGATAATTAAATAGATTCATAGATAAAAACTAGTGTCATAAAGCGTGATAAATAAAGTGATAGATAAATACAGTGTTAGAGTGTAGATTTATAAACAGGGTTATAGATACATAGTTATGTATAAATAGAGCGTTAGTGGGATAGATCATCAATAGGGTTATAGGTATAGAGTAATAGATAAATAGCGTGATCAAAAGTGCGATAGAGTAACATGTAGAATGACATAAATAGATTGATTAAGACATATATATATATATATATATATATATATATATACTGACCTTCACTTTTTTGCGGGAAAACAGATTAGCGTAATGAAAAAGGCCACAAACTTAACGAAAATAAAGTTTTATCATCAAAACGTTTATGTTATTAGTAAAATGAAAGAACAAAGTATTTTTGTATTATTTTTTGAATTTTTTAATCCTTTCTAACACGTTTAAAATCTTGGTTAAAATCTCGTTTTGTTTACGTCATTGCCGCGGCTAACTTTTATCATTGGTTTTTTTGCGCTTGTTTTCCGTTGAAAACACATCGATTTGGAAATTCTAGTAAAAATCAACGACTGAAATTGCTATTATTATGAAAAGGTCACGTGATCTAAGAGTTTTGTCCTTTCATTTAAGTTTATGAAAATTGTCATTTATGGTCATCTATAGTAGCTGTTATTGCTTCGTCATTCAACAGTCCATCAAACGTTCGGTCAGATGAACACGACCAATCGTTAATAATAGGTTGTATATTAATTTTTATGCTATAAGTAATATTTCTTTCAAATGAGATTAATCAGATTAATTTAACTTTCAATTTTCTAATTTTATGAAAATAAAGTGCCAGAAATCTTTTGGAATGTTTTTTAAAATCGATGAATTTTTGTTCCTTTAGAAATTACTTAAAATGAAGAAAAGGACCACTTTTAAAAAATTTTAAAGAAATCGAAATTAAATGTGACATTCCAATCTATATAATTTCTATCTGAAATTACACCAGAATGTTTTACTTAATGGAAATAATGAATTTATTCATTAGGTTTTAATTAAATCTAAAATGAAATCATCAAGAATGTTTTTTGTTTCAAAAAGTTCATTTGAAACTTAGGTATCGAAAATTTTTGTCGAAAAAGTGGAGGTACCTACATATATTTAATATATTTAATCCAAACGGAAAAGTCGGAAGGTAAATCCCAAAACCTGATCCTAATCAATATTAAAATTTATTAATTCTTAACTGTCATTTTTTATTTCTTTTTATTTCATTTTGAAAAATGTGTTAGTTGCTGATGAGACGTGAAATCTCTCTTCGGGAGTTCATGTTGAAATGATCAATCAACAGTTCTGAACATTGAAAATTGATTTTATTTTATATATATATATATATATATATATATATATATAAATTAGAGAAAATTTTCAAAATTCAAAGGTGTCGGATGTACATTTCGACATAGGATCTCTAATAGAGACTCTACATCACGTCAGCGACATTGTTTTTCAAAATGGCGCCATTTTGAAACCAAAAAACCCTCTACACTAACTCAGGGCCTTCGCCAGTTTGACCTGCATCACTTTTTAATGTCAAAAATATTTAATATTGAATAGGATCAGGTTTTTGGAATTTACCTTCCTACTCTTCCACTTCGGATTAAAGAAAAACAATATATATATATATATATATAGTGTCAAATAGGTTGATAGAGTGAAGATAGTGCTATAGAATGATAGCTAGTGATACATAGAGAAACAGATATAAAGTGATAGATAGTGTCAAGAAGGTGACAGATAAACAAATTGATAGAGTGACAGATACATAGAACGATAGAAAATGCAGCTATAGGTAGAGTGATAAAGAGATGTGATGATCGATAGTTAAGTAGATATTGATATATTCTTTGACAGAGTGACAGTTACATTAATATATAGATAGATAAATAAATTGATAGAGTAATCAGTCAGTCAGGTAAGTGCTATACGTGATAAGGCTTTGGGCGATCATATCTCGAGAGAGACATGACTGACTGGATAGAAGATTATCCCGAAGTAGGTAATACATATTCTATTCATACAAATCCATTGCTTTCTGCGGTAGACTGGTTGCCAGCCAAGCTATAGAACCCAATTTGTCCTATTTTTTAACCCATAACTAGAGGAAATGGTATTTGTGCGTTAGTGAATGCAAAGAATTCAAATAGAATTCGGACTCGGCTCCCGATTTGTCGTTCCGAGTCGATATCCACTGCACCACAACGCACACTCCGATAGAATGATAGTGATGCAAATAATATGATAGATATAGAGATAGTAACAAATAGTTATATATATATATATATATTATAATCGTGTCGCCCCAAGCAAGGTATTTTACTGCCACTGTTATGCAGGGGGTTACATAAGAGGAATGTTGAGGAGTGAGAGGTTGCAGGGGGTGTCAGGAAGAGACTAGGAGAGGAAAGTGATTACTGATGAGAGTTGGGTGAATGAGGAGGAATGTTATGAGGAGTGAGTGGTTGCAGGGGGTGTCAGGAAGAGAATAGGAGAGGAAAGAGAGGACTGATGAGAGTGGGGTGGATGTAGAAAAGCGTGAAAGAGAGAGGATGTAAGTTAGTGAGACAGGAGATGTCTATTGATTTTACATTTAAATTCTTGGAGATTGTAACTGTAAGGAAAGCAAGTATGCGGAAGAGAATTACAGGGGCGGGAAGTGCGAGAAAAGAAGCTGATGGAGTAGAATTTTGCGTTTACAATTAATTGGTTTCGCAGTAAGGGTAGGACCTAGTTGCTAATCTTGTGGCTCGAGAAAATTCGTATATAGGTGGTATATAGGTGGTAAGTTCATCGGAGCAGAAGCCGTGAAAGTATTTGTAGAAGAGACACAGGGAAGCCACACTGCGTCGGTGAGAAAGCGATATATAGACAGATTATTAAATAGAATGACAGATCGATAGATAGATAGATAGATAGATAGATAGATAGATAGATAGATAGATAGATAGATTGAAAAATAAATAGATAGATACTTGAAGTAACAAATAAAGTGAAAAAGTGGCAGACATAGTTATAGATATACGAGTGATAAAGTCATAATTAGAGTGAAAGATAAATAAAGTAATAGATAAATAGTGATAGTGTGATATATAGGTAGCGTAATAAGCGTGGTGGTCCAGTGGATATCGGCTCGGAACAAGAAATCGGAGAGCCGAGTTCGAGTTCCAGTTGAATTCATTGCATTCACATACGCGCAAATACCCTTGGGAAAGGTATTAATCCATCTCTTCTTTCCAGTTATGGGTTAAATAACAGGACAGATTGGGTTCTATAGCCTTGGCTGGCAACCAGTCTACCGCAGAAAGCAATGCTAACCTACTGCGTGATAATCCTCTGCTCAGTCAGTCATGTCTCTTTCGAGACATGATCGCCCAAGCGTGTATCACGTATGGCACTTGACTGACTGAATAAGCGATAGTTCAACATGTAGATAGCATGACAAATAGATAGAAAGAGAGTGACAGAGAAATAGTTAGTTATATTGAGTGATAAATACTTAAATAGAATTACCTGTAGATAAATAGGGTGATACTTAGACATATAGAGTGACAGACACTTAAATAGAGTTGTAGATAACGAGAGTATGACAGTATGACAAAGAGATCGCTACAGAGATAGTGACAGATTTGGTAGATATACAGAGTGATGCACTATCCTAGACAGGGATTTAAACATTTCCAGTACATTCACTAAGAATTAGGTGAAAAGACAGTAAAAATACTTTCCGCTCATTGTCGGTATCTGTGGAGACGAATATGTAAGCTTACATTTATTACAAATAATTTGGTTTTCTGAAACATTAAAATGTCTTCAGTAACAACATTCAAGAAAGGGACCAGTCATTCAGAGACTGCTATGTTTACTTTAATTGGTGTGAACAAATTTGATTTTCTTTTTCTCAGACGATATTTTACATACAGCGTAGTAGTTACAAATGATCATTTTCTAATATCCGCCATGATTTTATACAAATTGGCAGCAATATAAATTAGGTGATTTAACTTTTTTTTCTTTTTGTAAAAAAATAAAATCAAAGATTCTTACAGATACACTAATATAATTTTGTCATCTAGGTATATTTACTTAGTTTGTTTTGATATAAGAGAAAAAGTGTAAGGGATATAGTATGTGTAAGACTTCATATCAAACTTAGCATAAGACAGAGGTTACCAATTTTTTTTCTTAGAGACTCAGTTAACTGAGCGAATGAAAAGCACGGGCAGAATAACCATGTTGTTCAATACAATACACTGAATACAAATAAAATAAAAACAACATATTTATTTTTCAAAAGCTTATCAAAATCAACGACATGAACAAAAGAATAGTCATGTCATACCCAGTGTGCTCCTATGCTAACCTCACAAATTAAGCAGCGCCCTGGGTATGACGGTAAATTGCATTCGGCAGCAAGGCCTTCAACTGGGAAGTTTTGAGGAGCATGGAAACACCTTAACTGTTGTTGTTCCCAGGTCCACCCTGACCCGGAGTGGTAGCACCTGTTAGGTTCCCAGCTATGGGCAAATAGTTAACTCCCAAACTGTGGTCAAAAATTATGAAAGTACAAAATAGATTTTTATGGTGAAAATTCCAGCAATACTTTTCTGGAGATGAAAATATTATCAGCAATATATTTTTTGAGTAAAATTACATGAACCAGTAACACATCTGACTCTCGTAAAACCCTCTTTACAAAGTACATCAAGGAAATCTGATCTACAAACTGATTTCTTACAAGCAATACATATTCTATTCACTAAAATTTATTGTCAAAGTCTTGTCGGCATAAAATGACCCATTGAGGTTGATATGCTTTAAAAAAAACCCCAAAAAAACAAAACCAAAAAAAACAAACAAATTTAGCAGTAAAATAGGTTAAGGATAGGTTTGTGAAACTTGCCTTTAACTTTTAAGATATAAAATTTTAGAATTTGTGCATCCAACCAAGGAAATTGCTTTCAAATGTTCATATGTTACCTTATTTCGATGTACTAATTTTACATACTTTAATATTTTAATGATTTCAGGTAAAATATATGACAAAATTCGCTGAAGTCAGTTATATTTATAAACGAGACTCTTCAAACCGACTTAAACACGGTAATGGAAGTTAAAATATTATTGCTGTAACAGACTTTAATCGATTTTCTTAGAAACCTTTTTGACGATACTTACACGAAAAGCGCTTGGATATCAAAAGTTGCAAAAAGACGCCGCATTTTTATTTTACAGATTTTCCTTAAAGTTAAATTACTGTCAGCTGTAAAAATATTGGCTAAATTTTGGCATTTTTATTTACAATAATTGAATTTTTTCTACACAGAACGTTTAGCTTTAATCTTTTGATAATTCCATACAGATAATTGTATATTTTAGCTCATGATGAACTTATATTTCGGGCAGCATCCGGCCTGCAGATTGATGACTCCTGTTTCAAGCTAATCTTGTTAATAATTTGGTCTATATAAGAAGTCAGATGTCGCATTATTTATTGGTGTGTTTAGGTTGATTAATTACACATTAAGGCTGGTTTTGTTATTTAATGACGAGTACAAGAATCAGCAGTCAGAAATAAAAAAATAATTCATAGATTGTCAAGATAGAGGTCCGGTTTAAACAATAATAAAAATGGTGGAGTGGTGGTTTCCTTGGAAGTCAAAAACTTAGACGTAGGTCCGGTTTACGTTAGAGCAAAAAACATGTCGAAATAATTCGGGTTGATGTTAGAGCAAAAAAACAAAAGGAGTAGGAAAAGGTAGATGTAGGTGATTATATGTATCAATATATATATATATGCATTTAGGTTGTACCAATTTAGGTTGAAATAGTTAAATTTAACCGCCATTTTTACTCAAACGGATTCTTTTCATGCCCTTTCCACCTGTAGAACTTCCTCCTGTTTGTTTCCTTGATAAATATAATCAACTACAGCTACCTTTTTCTACACTTATATATGTATATATATATATATGTGTGTGTGTGTGTGTGTGTGTATGTATACAGGGGTGTGCGCTACAATCTGGATGAACTTTATCTTGGCATGGAAACCATATTAAATATAATTTTTTCTTGTTTCAGATTTGTTTGACAACAATTCGTTAAATTAAGAACCAATTAAGCAAAATGTTCATTGAACTCGAGCGCTGTACTGCAATTATTGTGGCCTTACCTTGTGGCTGCACGCCCAAAAATATTGCCGAGTTGTTTCATTTCCCAAAATCGACTGTCCTTCAAGGAGTCTGGTGAGGCTAGGGTTGAGTCCCTGACTCCTTAGAAAAAAAAACGAAAAGGTTCGCAAGCGGAACAAAGAACTCCCGGAGCCTCCCCACTTCTTTGGCAAAGGTCAGACAGTGAGGAAGGAGGCCTATCTGGATGTCATGAAGAATGCTGTGAAGCCACGGATTGTTCAGGTAGCTGCAGGGAAGACATGGCTCTTCCAACAAGACAGAGCTCCTGCTCGTGCCTCCAATTTGGTCCAGGCTTGGTGTGATGAGAATCTGGACATAATCAGGTCAAAGGAGTTTTGGCTTCCTAGTAGCCCAGACCTGAATCCTTGCGACTATTACCTATGGGGCGTACTTCAGAGAGAGTCCAACAAACGTGCACACAATACTGTCGACTCCCTGAAGACTGCCATCCTTGAGGCCGTGGCCAACTTGTCCAGGGGGCAGGTGACCAACTCCTGTAGGATGTTTTGGACTCGTGTGGAGGATGTGATTGACGCTGGAGGGGCTAGATTACATAATATGGTAGAGGAGAGACCAGACAACAATGTTATAAAACGAATTGTTATGTAAATACTTGTCATTCTGTGTAAACACAATTTTTCTTTCAGTATATGTTTTTCCGGATTGTAGTGCACACTCCTATATATATATATATATACTGCAGAAATGTTGTTTTTTTTTACATTGGTAACACGTATTTCGCAGGTAAACCTGCTGGTCAGACCCAAATGATACAACAGTGAATATTCAAAATAATTCAGAAAAGAATTACATACAAACACCCACGTGCCCATATCGAGAATAGACATTTGTAACGGTAATCTACAAAAACATTTCCTCGTTCATTCAAACATTTTTTAGATTATATTATTGTGTTAAATTAAATAAATTTCACAGTGTGTTCTTTTGAGTTTGTCTCTATCGGATTTTACCTAACTTAAATAACAAATATTTTACGTTATATATATATATATATATATATATATATATACATATATGTTTTTACAGAGAAGGCTTTTTTTTGCCCAAGAATAGATTATGCATAAAAACAAGTGCTCAGTACAAAGCTCTGAAAATTTAAATCATAGTGCTAGTTAATTTGTGTGTGTATGTTAGTAAATATTTATCTTGTGTATGTGAGTGACTTCGACACATTGTAAGATTTATTTGATATTTTCATGTTTTCCTGATTAATTTCACTCATAATTAAGTCGTCATTTGAACAGCAGAAATGATTTCCCGTTAAAAGCCATTAAAAGAAATTATTTTTCGTTAAATCCGCTACAAGTAGACACACTTATCTTCTTATTTGTAGACACAAGTCTTATCAGCGACAATAAAAGCCAACATCTGGTCATTGGGCCATTGTGACACACACTCACACATTATTTTTTGCTTTCTTTCGTCTTTGAGTCCTTTTATCACTGCTTCAAATCTCATTCTGTCTCTTCAAATAACTTCACACGTTTTGGCATCTTTCTGTTTGAGAACACATTCAACATTGGGTAGTTGAATAACAAAACAAAAAAAATGTCTCACATTTCAACATTAGAAATAATTTCTTCAGAATAATAATGGTATTACCGATGAAGACTTATATTTATAAATTTAAAAATACGTCGGTCAAAATTTTATATGGTGAAACACTGAAAAATATAGCCCAATATTTACTAATGTCAGGTAAGACTGAACGGATTACGCAGCCATATGAGTGATGAGCATAGAAACCGAATAGCACAAACGAGAAGTTACTAGAATTTTGCCTACTCTATGGCTTTTACTATGGTATATATTTCAACGAGTTATAATCCTTAGAGATACCAGCATAGCTTTTCACAGCATGGAGTCGCCATGGAGTTTCCACGGTAAGAAAACCTCAGTCTTGTGCTACTTTGATAAGGACC
>JBBBDQ010000776.1:205000-270000 GCA_037127315.1 Ascarosepion bandense
CCAAATCAGTCTCGAAATATAAGCAACTAGCAGTATAGCCCGGCGTTGTTCAGGTGTAATGAAAGCTTTAAAACTAATCCATGGTCCTGGAGCTCAGACTCTTTGGACGTTGGCACGAAAGACTAAAAAGCAATAGTTGTTTCCAGTGAAAGCGAAACCGTAGACTGAAAGAAAAAGGAATGGATGTGAGTCAAACTTTGATTTCCTGGTATCGATATCAAATTAGTCTTTTTCGTCGTAAACTGAATTTTGAAGGCTAAATAAGTCCTCTGAGTAAATGGCATCATGGCTGAGACTAAAAACTACAATTATACATACTTAGAACCAAACCCGAAGCAAAAGCTAAAATAAAAGAGCTGAAAAAATACAGATATACAGGCAGATAAACAGACACACAAACATCTTGCTTTTTATATTCATATATATATATATATATATATATATATATATATTATCGATTTTCTGCACTATTGTAAGAACTGCAGCCTTGAAACTTCTGAATATCGTTTCTTATGTCCTTGTCTATGAGTGTATCAAATTTGATTAAAATCGGACTACTCCTTCTATAACCCGATTTTTTCGATTATCGATATTTATTGGGGGGGGGAGGTACATCGACACAAAACCTAGCTAAGAATACTCGCAGACGCTTAAGAATACTCGCAGACGCAACTGTGTCAAGAAAATCGGTTCTGCCGTTTCGGAGTCAATGGGTAACGGACACACACACAAAGTTCCATTTATAAATAAGTTTAGATAATGAATCTAGCAATAATGATTTTAAAAAATTTATTAATAAACCAACAAATAGTAAAGCAACATTAAAGTCGAATTTTTGAAAATAGCGTACTTTCGCCACGAAATAAATTGCTAGATTTTACGAAAATATCTCGCGTAAAAAAATACACCCTTATAATTTGTGGGTTATCACTCGTTAATCCAGTATGTAAGCAATAATATAGCCCTAACGATACCGATGTATCTCATTTAGATCTCTGACAGTGAACATTATATTGACATTTCAGAATTTTTTTATTCATATCCTATAAATTGCGTCATTTCATGCGTGACAACTTATGAAATCTTCAAAGCAAAATTGCGGTCAGCATAAGAAAGCACATTATTTTCTGTGGTCTTTTGAACACTTTGTCTGGGCGACATGCTTTGATTGTTCCGTTTGCATGTATTTCAAAGTCGCATACGATTGTTAGAGATCGTGTGACTGCAACCGAGCCTGTGGGGCATTCTTACAAATTTTCGTCCCATGACATTAACCGGTTTTACAGTGCAGATATCAATCCAGCCTGGTCTGTTGACTTTTAGATTCGGCAGATACTAATATCATGAATCCTGTTACAAGTTGGTTAATTGTTTGTACTTACTTATTTGTACTTGTTCCGGCATTCACCCTGGGGTTGAGTCGGCTTCCTCCTAAGCTGTGGAGAAAGATTCGTTGGGATTTGTTTCAGGGCAGGGTTCCAAATCCTACCCTGTATAGGCATTTTTTTTTAATTATCTCGCAACAGGTTGCAAAAACCGGCTGCGGTAGACTGGATGCCAGCCAAGTCTATAGAACCCAATCTGTCCTGTTATTTAACACGTAACTGGAGGGAAGGGACGAATTAATACTGTTCGTAAGGGTAATAGCGCGTTAGTGAATGCAGGACATTAAACTGGAATTTGAACTCGGCTCCGGGCCAGTATGCACCACACCACAACGCACATCCTCAAGAAAGGCTTACAGCACGTAGTATTCCCAAACGGTCACCCATCTAAGTACTGAGCAGGCTGAACGTTGCTTGTCTTTCTTGCATATGGGTTACGATTGTAACCCATATGCAACAAAGGGTTAACTTTGGTGATTGGACAAGAACCGGTGTATTCAACGTAATATGACTGAAAGCAATTATTTTTTTGTTTGTGGATATTCATCATTTGAGGTAAACACATTTTTTAATTATGTTCGCTTGATAATTTCTAGTTGGCATGCATTAGTCATGGGCCTTAAGAATAAAAGCTTCCTTACTAGCTTTTAATCTTGCTCGACGCAAAAACTGATGAATATTGAATTTGTCTACATTAGACTGTTTGGAATTGGCCGCATTTTGAAGATGATGATGGTTATCTTGCCAATGTTGCTGCATTTGATCTATTGTGTTTGTTTTCCAGGTTATTGCCGCTGAGGTATGTGGATTATGACTTACTAACTCTACTTCATCCACTTGGAATTTCATTTTTAAAAGTGAATCCCAGATCACTAACCCCAGCTTGTTTTGATAAGAAAACTAACCAAACAAAGAAAATGGAAAGAAAACGGACGATAAAGAAAGAAGAAAAGAATGAATAAAACAATGGGAAAGACTAAAATTGATATAGTCAATGGGAGGAATAAAGTGAGGAAAAAATGAAGGAAAAACGAAGAAAGGTTCAAGCGAAAGTACGATTTGTAGAACATTTGGCTGATGCCTAACAAAGCATGTATTTTAATAAGTTCGAAGCATTTGAACGCAATCAGATCTTTTAAACGAAGGAGTGGAACTGAAAAAAATAGATAAGAAATCGAAGAAGAAAAATTCGAAACAACGAACGATATAAAAATGGAATAAAGCTAAAGAGACATGGAGGGACAATGAACAACGAAGAAAAAAAATCACGAAAAATAGAAAGAAAGGGAGTCTTCGTGTAGGATAGTGCAGAATAAATGAAAAAAGAATTACCATATTCCATAATCAAGGTCGTCTACGGCTATATCGTGTTGAATACACCGGTTCCCGTCCGATCACCGAAGTTAAGCAACATCGAACCTGGTCAGTACTTAAATGGGTGACCATTTGGGAATACCAGGTGCTGTAAACGTAAGCACCCAGAATGGTCCTCCAGGTTTGGGGGTTGGTTGCAGGGCTAACAACCCAGCCCCGTAAAAAAACAGTTTGTTACAGTAACAAAATGTTGCTGCCCTATGCACCACCTGGGTGTGATGGATAAATGATGATGATGATAATCAAGGTAAGTATTAGAAGACAGAAAAATCTCGTTGTAAGCAAAGAAAAGAGTATTGAACTCTTCCGATATATTTATCCTCCTGTATGACAAGAAACATTGAATAATCTCCAGGATTAAGAAGACCTGAAGCAACAGAAATGAGGTTCTACTGAAAAATGTTAAGGATACCACAGACTGAATATGCAAACAAGTGTGGTTTTTAAGAAAATGTAAACAAAAAAAAGATTAGCATCACAAAAGACAATTGAGATTTCTAGGGCATGTAATGAGGAAGAACGGCTTTAAAAACCTGATCGTCACAAGAAAGACTAACATGAACGGTGAAAAGCAGTGCGTAACATACTTGATAAACTTGAGATCCGAAAGTGAACTGGCATTGCGACGATGCATTCTAGAAGCTAAGTAAGGTATTAAGAGACAGAAAAATTTTGCTAGAAACAAAGAAGAGAGTACTGGATTGCTATGTGATGTCTGTTTTTCAATATGGGAGTGAATGGTGGACAATATCATCAACGATGAAGGAAAAACTTGATGCAACTGAAATGTGTTTCTACAAAAGGATGCTGCGGATATCATGGATGGAGCATGTAAGCAATGATAAGGTTTTAGAAAGGAAGGAAACGAAAAGGAAATGAATAGTGAGCATCGAGAAAAGACAGCTAAAGTTCTCGGGAAATGTGATGAAGAAGGGGGGCTTGGAGAATTTGATACTCATAAGTCAGATAGAGAGAAATAAAGACAGGGGAAAGCAGTGGATAACATATTTGAAAAGCATGAGCAGGTGGATGGGAGAGCGGAGTTTGGGGTGGGGTAAGAGGAGAAAGCGTGCTAAGAGATACCAGGGATAGGGAGACGAGGAAGGCCATGATTGTGTACATCCTGAAAGGAATTTGACACAAGAGAGAATTGAAAGAGTAATGCTGACGCAGAGATGGAGAGAGGGATAAAGAGAGGTAGAGAGAGAGAAAAGAAGAGTGAAAGAGAGGGAGAGAGTGAAAGAGAGAGGGAGGGTGAAACAGGCCAAAAAATAGACTTCTTTAGATGAAATTTACCTCGTTAATACTTGTCACGTGGATATAATATATGATATTACACAACAAGCAGAAGGTTTAGAGTAGTGGTTCTCACAGAGTGGAGAACATTTCATAGGTGCGATGAAAGAAGATAGCAGGTGAGGCGGAATGATTGAAAAAAAAATCAAAGATTGAGAAATAGGTATAAAAAAAATCATATGCCAAAAATAAATAATTTCAAAATTTAAAATATTGTTATAGCTTATTTGCAACTGAATGCATGAATCCAAGTAGAAATAGTTATTAATAATTAATAAGCGATATTATAATTGTGATTGTTTTGGCCTCACGGCAATAATATAGTAACTATTGTTAACAATTGTAGGAAAGATTTATCAATTATATAAACTCGAACCTGCAGTTATCTCTCTTCAATCGTCTCTCAGTTTTTTTTAATGTAATTTTCATCACATAAAATTTGGTGAGATGGAAACAGAAAAAAGTTTTGGAACCGTAACTTTAGAATTTTGCAAAAAGCCAAATTGTCTTGAAGTAATTTTTTCGTATAGAGCTTCGCATTTTGATTGTAAAGAAGCTCTACACGAAAAAGAATATTTATTAATGTACAAAGCAAAAGAAGCAGAATGTTTATATTTGTAAAAAGCTTACAATGTTTTATGAGCTGAGATAACGATGTGTTGACGTTCTTATATCGACAGACAACACGCCAAATTTCTCTCATATATATATATATATATATATATATATATACACAGATTGAAGTTGTTCATCATCAACCAGCTTCGCACGAGAAGATAAGAGGCATCAAGCAAAAAAACACAAGCTCATCAGTTTCCAACAATACCTATCAATGCAGATGGAAGGAAAATCGCACAATCGTGGTTTTTCTCGTATATGTAAGAATCAAAAGAATTCTTACGCTTTCTTTGAGTACGGAATTGTCCAACGCCAAACATTATCGTAACTCCGTCATCAAAACAGGTATGAAAAAGGGATTAAAATAGAAGCGTAAATCTGAACCTATGAAACTCTTGTCCTCACCCTGCCCTTTGTAAGGATCTTAGTTTTCGATTCCATATGAAGTACAAATAAATCAGCTGAACGTTTTTGTCAAGGATATCATCTATATAACTTTGGATATGCAAGACAAAACTAGATCTTACTTGCGCATTTTTGCCAAGTGCAGAATTGGGGGCATCGATACCTTTCTGATACAATCTCAATTGTTCTGAGCTGATATTCACTGCACCAACACCTAACTCACCCACATGCACGGTGGAGAGGATGTTGTAAAACTGACATTAAGAAAGTTCAGTTTAAACATCTAACCTATAATACAGGCAAGAGTTTTGACTCGTATTCCATAGTCTCCTATCCAACTGCATGTCTCTTGCAGGAGGAAAGAGACACAAACGTCCAGTGGCTATAAAATCTTGTTAAGTTTGAATCCCAGTCGAAATCCTTGCATTCACTTACGCACAAATACCCTTAGGAAAGGTATTAATCCCCCTCTCCCCTCAAGTTATTTGTTAAATAAATTTGGCTATAACCTGCTAGACAAGTATACGAGTTGCTTATTTTTATTTTTTTGAACAAATTTTGGGAGAGCTATGGTCACCGACGTCCTTAAAAGACATAACCTTAGAAAGAAATATTTTTGGAAAGACATGAATTCATACATTCCAACGCTTTTCCTTGTCACAGATTCTCTTAACAAAATATCCCGCCCTAGCATATATCGCGATGGACGACAAAGATAAACGTAGGAAAACAAAGACAAAAATAAAATATACAATGAAACCTATTTTATCTACTTAGGTAAACAGAAGCCTATGTCTTCGTAGTCAACTCGACTAGAGATCTGTTCGAAGGAAAATGAGATCGGAACCCCACGGGCAAGAGTGAGATTTTGTAATGTGCAAAGTGCACTTGCTGGACGATCGCAAATTCAATTACTTTAAGCAGACGTGAACAATGTTAAATACTCGCCTGGCGAGTTACTAGATATATTTTAGCAACTTCAGTCAATCGGTTTACTGCCATACATGACATACGCTTAGGCGATTGTCTCAAAAAGCACATGTCTGACTTGGGAGAAGATCTGCCCGTCGTAGATTGCTATTATTTTCTGCTGTAGACTAGTTGCCAACAAAGGCTATAGAACCCAAATGTTTTTTGCTATTTAATCCATAGCTGGAGGGAGAATCAACGAACTAAAAACCTTCCCATGAGTATTTGTGCATAAGTTAACGCAATGTATTCAACTGGAATTTAGCAATTTACCAGTCTAAAAGTTATAGTTCACACAACTGCCATATGTCATAATCAAGAGATCTGTAATATATTAGGGACGTTGGGGTAACACATGAAATGAAGCCGTACAAAAAGAACAACTCTCTCCGGGTTGGAGTTGAATTTACAGATGTTCTTTCTCTTAGACAGGTGGCCAACCAAGTCTGTTCAGCTATTCACCCGTTTGTTTACTATTATCTCAGGACGGGGAAAAGAAATGGATTTCTCTCCTTTCCAAGGGTATGGTACGTAGACACGGAAAGGAAACTACAAGACCTCCTACATAAGGTAGCTGAAGAGAGTGACAAAAAAGAACTACAAATAAACTGCAAGAAAACCGAATGCATGGTCATCACCAGAATGCCAATTACAGTTGGGAGATACTAAAATCAAACAGGTACAAAAATTTAAATACATGGGAAGTGTTCTAACAGAAGACGGAAAGTGCGACACAGAGATCCGAATGCGAATTGGCATGGCGAAGGACGCGTTCCAGAAGCTGAGTAAAGTATTAAGGCACAGGAAAGTTTCACTAGAAACAGAGAAGAGGGTACTAGAATGCTATGCGATGTCAGTTCTTCAGTATAGCAGTGATTGTAAGACGATATCATCAAAGATTAAAAAAAAAAAACTTAAAGCAGTCGAAATGTGTTTCTACAGAAGGATGCTGCGGATGTCATGGACCGAGCATGCGAGCAATGATGAGGTTTTGGGAAGAATGGAAAAGTTAAAGAAAAATAATATTGAGCATCAGGAAGAGACAACTAAGTTCCTGGAACATGCAATGAGAAAAGAGGGCTTGGAGAACCTGATACTAACAGTTCAGATAGAGGGGGAAAAGAGACAGCGGAAAGCAGCTGATGACTTATTTGAAGGGCATGAGCAGGTCAATGACAGGACGGGGGTTGCGAGATGTTACAAAAGAAAGTGTGCTAAGAGCCACCAGGAATAGGGGGACGTAGAAGGCCATGATCGCCTACGCCGTAAAAGAACAAGACATAAAAAAGAAGAAGTATTAAATGTAATTAATCATAATGCATTAATTTGTCTCTTCTCAGTTACCACATTTACTATAAAAGATCATATGAGCCAGTTGCTAAACTTTCGTCTACTTCACATTCAAACATCGGTTCCTATACGACCAGTCAGTTAAGTACAATACGTAATACACGCTTTGGGCGACCATTTCTCGAAAGAGATATGACTGACTGGGCAGAAGATTATCTAGCAGTAGGTTGCCATTTCTGTGGTAGACTGCTTGCCAGCCAAGGCTATAGAACCCAGTCAGTTTTATTATTTAACAAATAACTTGAGGGAAGAGGGGGATTACTAACTTTCCTAAGAGTATTTGAGCGTAAGTGAATGCACGGATTTCGACTGGAATTCAAACTTAACAAGATTTTAGACCACATATTGCTGATAATCACAATTCTGTGAATTCAATTTGCAAAGTAGTCAATAGACTGCATTAAAACACGAGCATTATCTTGTCTGACTTGAAGGCTTTTGCAGAACATTATAATAATGATTCCTCTGTCAGTAGACTATCAGTTTGTTTAACAATACCGTCATATATAGCAGCAGATTAGAACGTATTTCTCTTACATATTAATTTTTATTCAAGTTCATAAACCTACTTCTAATTTACTGATCGTAAAATAGAGAGCTTAGTTGACACCAAAGACAATTTTTAGGTTTCTATAACATTAAGAACATTTAAATGAATCCACTATTTTATTTCAGTGCTTAATTTTTAAAGCGATATAATTGCATCTGCCTTATTATTTAACCCATAGATGGAAGAAAGAGACGGGTTAATACCTTTTCCAAGGGTATTTGTGCGTAAGATAATGCAAGGAATTCAACTGGAATTCGAACTCCGCTCCCCGATTTGTCGTTCCGAGCCGATACCCACTGCACCACAACGCACATCCTATACGATCACTGAAGCTTAATAACATCGTGACTGATCACTACCGTAATAAGTGTTTTGAAATAGAGGTAAGCTTAGATTCGTGGGTGGTGTAAATGATAATGCTAATTCTAGCTGAGTTCGTTATATTCACTTATGCCTAAATACTCATGAGAAAGGTATGAGACCACATCTTCTCTCCAAGCTATGGGTTAATTAGTAAGATTTATATCTATAAAGAATAATTATCGCAGAAAGAAAAAAAGAGAATCTAAAACGATTTTCTGGTGTTAAATAACCTGAGGCGAGTTGATAAGCTGTAGAATAACTATCAACCAATATTTTAAGATCTCATAATAACTCCATTGTTGGTAATGGGGTGGCTATCATTATACAGAATTTACGTTTTTCTGTGTTGTATCAATCAGGAAATACAGATCTGCTGTTCCTGTTCCGAAGCTCTTGTAGAAGCCAGTTTTCTTATTCATTTTTCTTCTACGGATAAATGATTGATTACAAAAGCAATCATGAACTTGCAATAATGAACTTGAGAAAACACTTAAAATACATTAACATCGTGCTTGATCTAGTACTCGGAAGTTTTCTAGTAACAAAAAGTGTGAGTGTACACACATACAGACATACATGTGGATATTTATACCGAATATTATGTAACCAGGTAGACATGGTACATATATTTGACTGATTTAATAGACACGATAGATTTTTGCTAACACTTTTTTTTTTTTTTACATCAGCCACTTTGTAAATTTATTCTTGTCCTCCGTACACAACATCGATTAAATGCGAGAATGTCAGGCGATCTGGACACTAGCCATTTTCTCGCCTTCATTAGACATGCGCACACGCAACATCACATTGTGAATTATACATTAGCTATCAGACGCTAAACTGTACGGAACGGAACAGAACAGCTATTTTTAAAAAAATATAAAACTCTTGCGATTGAGAGAAATTTGACTGAATACTCTTCAATTTTTAGGTTTCTTTTCTTTAAAATAAATAAATAAATAAATAAATAAATAAAGCCGTGGCTTAACAGTCATCGTTGGAATAACAGTTACAGTTTCGAATTTCACCTGTAGATCGTTCTCACCGTACTATTTTCTTTGTGAATTCTGACGTGGTGTAATGTACACTACCGGACATAATTGTTAGGCCACCCCAGTATTTCATAGGAAATTATGTATTTTATACTATTTTTAGTATTTATTACCAAGTGGATAATTCTAAATGAAAATAGAATGGTTCTTTTGTTATTACTTTGCAAAATTTTACAAGGCAAGGAAGCAAAAATGAACACGTCCGTATCACCATAAATTGTCTTCATTCATTTATTGATGAAACTGCAATATAGGTAATTATTATATACTTATAAATTAATTTGATGCACATGTTATTGTGCAGTATTAACAAAAGAACCATTCTGTCTTCATTTACAATTATTCACTTGGCAATAAATACTAAAACATAGTATGAAATACGTTATTTTTTAAGAAATACTTGGGTTTTCTAATAATTATAGCCGGTAGTGTATATCGGTTCGGAATGAGAAATAGCCAAGTTGAATCTGTTGTATTCCATTTTACGCGCAAATACCTTTGGGAAACGAAGGTACTTCCTTTCTTCTCCAGCTATGGTTGGTATAGCAGAACAGACAGAGTTCTATAGCCTTTGTTAGCAACCAGTCTACCGCAGAAAGAAATGGCAACCTACTGCGAGAAAATCATCTTTCATGGATGTGAAAAGTCATCATCGCCTAAGCATATATCAAGTATGGCCCTTAACTGACTGATTGAGCATCGCGTCAGATAGATGAACGAAGATCTTATCAAATGCAGGCCCCACTGATGAAATAATAGACAAGTAAACCTTTAAACATACCAATTCTTTACGATTGCATTACAAGCATAAGAAATTACCGCAAAATCTATTTATTTATTAATCGAATCACCCTGATCAAGGCGGTAACGCCACTGATGTGCAGAAGGCGACATAAGAGTAAAAAGAACAGATAAGAGGAGAGAAAAGCGAAAGACAAACCAGTTAGAAAGTAGCAGGAGAAGGATGGGAATACAGGTGAAAGGTAGAGAGAAAAGAAAAGATATATAGGGAGATGTAGAAAGAACTGGAGTCAAGTGATTAAGAGATGGGTTTGGAGATTGCATTTAAATTTCTGGAGGTTGTAACTGTCAGGAAAGCAAGAATATGGAAACGAGTTCCACGGGCTGGAATTGCGAGTAATGTACGCTGTTGTGTAATAGATATCGGCTCGGATTGAAATATCGGAGAGGCGTGATCTACACGTGATCTCGTATGAGCAGCGATATTCTGCTGGAGAGATTTTTATTTTATCCACACAATTGGGCGTTTATAAATGCGCGCGACAAAGGCAAGTCAGACTAGTGTGTTTCCCCATGTCTTCTATATCCAGACAATGCAATGCAAACATTTGCCGGTTCCAATTTCCGCAGTTTATTTCTAAACTTGACACAGAGATTCCGGCTCGAGTTTCGCTTAGCAACAGCGTAGCGACTTTCCTTCCGGGATTTGAAAAACCACTCAAGATTTTTGTTTCCTGATACAGGATACTTAAGCCAAATGGTTCAGGAATTTATTTCTGGTATTGTCTGCTTGAGCTAACTTTGGAAACAATGTTAACAGCCACGGATGAGTCGGACCGATGTTACTGAAGCGGAAATAAAGCCGACATGCTGCCATCCAGTTAACTTTTTGTTTGGTGATCTGAGATTTTTTTGTAATTTTTTTTATTAAAGTAGATAGCCTAAGTAGAGAGTAGATAGCCTAAGTAGCCTGGGAGAGTAGCTGAGAATATCGCCCTGAACTCAGCCGAGAATCGTCTACGAACACTGCTACGGTAACGACCATTACGAGTCCCAGTTCGAGGGTCGAATTATAGTATTACACACCAACCCGTATTATCGTTCTACTAACAAAGTTCGAAGTGTTGTATTTGACCGTGTTTAATATATATTCATTATTTCCTATTTAGTTGTTTTTGTATTATTCTTGCTGGACCTTTTAAGGGGTCCACAACACAATATATTTATATATATATATATATATATATATAAACTAAATTGACTGAAGATTTATCTCAGTGAGTATATAGCAGGAAGAAAGTTTGAGCATGCCAGTGATGATGAAAATGTGCAGTTGGAATGGCCAAACACCCTTTTGGGAATTTTTCGATGGGTTAAGGACAGGTCTCTGTTCCCTCTTCCTACAAGGATAGAAAACCTCTAGCAGAATCACCGATTCCCAGGAGCCCAAGTCATGCTACAACGTGTTTGGCAAGTGCTGTAATACCGGCTTGATGTGTCTCGTGCCATAAGTGGTACGCATATTGAACATTTACGAAATTGGTTAAAAATTTACATCCCTTTGAATACCTTGTTAGAAATGTTACGAATAAATATTTTACTGTTCAACATGAATGCTTATTTAATTTTTTTTGTCTGGAAAATGTAGTTACTCAGATATTCACATTTTAAATGTTGTCAATGATTGCGTGACACCCTGTGCTTTTTGCCGATTTTACAGAATGCAATAATCATATTCATGTATTTTGGCGAGTGTAGGAAAGTGATTGCCACGAACCTTCTAAATGAGCTCCAGACCATCACGGAAAAAAATCCTACCAGAATCCCGATGAGGATGTCATGCTTCTCGTGACCCGATCGACATGAACTTTAAAATGAAAAGCAGGGAACATATAAAAAGACAGCCATTTCATTGTTTTTTTATGACTTAGAACTTTATCACACGCCTTGGAAAAATTCTTCATCGTTGCGAATGTTCCAACACCATTATTTCCCTAGTTGAGGAAATGCAAAAAAAATGTCTACACGTGTATTCCATAAAAACATGCTGCCAAAAAAAAAAAAAAAAAGAAAAGGATGCGTGTTAGTAGCTATGATATTTCCCTTGGATTTCGCTGTAATGGTTCAAAATTTTGTTTAGGCACACATCCCAAGTATCGATATAATCGAGAACCTTTCAATTTTAGGTAACTTCGATCCAAATGCATAAAAATGTGTACATGTGTATTCCATGAAAACATGCTACAAAAAAAAAGGATGCGTGTTGATAGCTATGATGTTTTCCTTGTGTCTAGCTGCAATGGTTCAATTGTTTGTTCAGGCACTCACATCAAGTATCGATATAATCGAGAAATTTTCAATTTTAGGAGACCTCGATCCAAATGCATAAAAATGTCTACATGTGTATCCATAATAACGTGCTGCCAAAAATAAGGATGCGAGTTAGTACCTATGATTTTCCCTTGTATCAAGCTGCAATATCTCAAAACAATAATATACTCATGACAACGTTATTCTCTAGCTTTATAAGTACACCTTTTTTATTACCTACCATTAATTTGTCCTCTATTTTGTCCTTTCTTTAAGAAAATCAAAATCTTTGCACAGCCAGACCCAAATACCATCTTACCAGATAGTCAAGCAAGTAGATCATATTCTATATTTCGACAACCTTTTATCAAACAAGTACACCTCAGAAAAGGGTTTGGTAAACAAAACTGGAACTGAAAGCTCATCAAATGCATCTTCAACAACAAAGATTTGAACTTAACAAAAATTATGGTCTGTAATGTCATCTCATCTTTGCTAAAGCTGGTAGCAAAATCGTCGGAACATGAAAAACGCTTTCCCCAGAAAAATCATCGTTCATTCTTGAATATCAATACGTGGCCAACACCAAAGTTCTCGCAAGAGCCAACTATCGTATCATTGAATTGCTGACGATGAAATACCGTCTTCGATGGTCAGGGCATGTAACAAGACTAGAAGAGTTCATATTGCCACGCCCAATCTTATTCAGCAAGTGCACTTCAAGGAAAAGACCACATGGTTTCCCGCTTTGAAGATACAAAGGCTAACTGAAAACAACTCTGAAAGCCGCTGGGCTTGAACCTAAATCGTTTGAAACACGACCCCGGGACAGTACCAACTGATGATTCTTTATTACCATCAGAACAATAAAGTTCAAAGCCTCCGATAGAAGTCAAAGAAGAGAGAAAAACTCGAAAAAAAATTTAACTTCTTCTACATTACCAGGCAGTCAATGCTATTGATTCTTCTCCGCAAGAATTAATCCACAGTCTTAAAATACATCATCAACATAAAGGAAGTGATATTCAGAAAACAAATTGAATTCTTGGATATGAGAAAACCAACAATGAAGACGGAGATATTAAGATATTTGAAAGTAATTTACCGATTTTACTGAACTTAAGAATTAGATTCATGTCTTTGTATGGACAAAGTATCCAAAAGTTATTTGTAGCAAGTTCTCTTAATGTTCATGTGCAAGAATACTTGTTATCGTTTTTACAACTTGGAGTGGTAGAGTATCGATATACTTTCGCGTAAAATCTGATAGGCATTAGAAGGTGGGATGTTGCAAGATACATTTGACTGTTCAGAAAGATGGCAGATAAATCGTCACAGAGAACGTATTAAGGCCAATATAGTTTGTAAATATGTTTTATCAACTGAGACACCATTTTCAAGGGCTACACGTCTTATATAAGAAGTAGGTCTTTTGTAAATTTATTTTCTGTGAAAAATGATATTCGTCACGACAAAGTTGACATTTTTAATGTTTTTTAAACTTTCATTACGACCTTAAGCAGACTGATACCAGAAAGAACTCACAAAATATGGTTTCGAACCATTTGATAGTAACCATTATTATCAATTTTTTTTCTGGAAAGGATAAAGATTCTGATATAATTTTCTGGATCGAATTTTATTAGTATTGACAATCTGACATTAAAGAATCAATTCAAAACATCATTAATCAATAATATTATATCATATGCTAGTTTACTGTACAATGATATCGAATAGTTAAAGAGAAAGAGGTGGAAGGCAGATGACCCATGAATAGAATAAAGTTAACGGAATGTATTTCAGCTCTTACAAATTACAAGCAATGCCTTGAAGGTTGACTTCAAATTGCTACCATTGTTAAAACATAAAAGCTTGCAATTTCCGCTTATAGACCGGCGACCGCAAAAAAAGAAAATAGCGAATCGTACATTTTAGCCAAAAGGCTTAACATTCATTCCATGAGAGTTTAATTTAGTATAACATACATAACATATTTAAACTCTCTCTCTCTCTCTATATATATATATATATATATATGTATATAAAGAACACAGAGAAAGAAAGAAAGACTTCTATCAAACAAGTTTTAGTATATTCAACTGACAAAGACTGTTAAATCTTATCGCATTTTTTCCAATATTCGAATTGACTGATTGATATCCGGATGAAAATTGTGGATAAATTGTCAAAAGTTAAGCTTTGTGTTCGAGTACTTACAAACGTTTGTGATTATGAAGAACTAACTTAGCAGTAGCATAGCCAAACTTTTGTTAGTTACACTGCGGCATTCTTTAGGAGAACGCATGATTTAACATTTTAATATTTTTTTATACTTTTACCGTGCAAACAACTTCATGTTAAAATCTGTGAACTTGACAACACCAAATATGAATATCTCATTAAATAATTTAAACGCATTTTAAATATTTGTACAAGTTTTAAATAAATTATAACGCATTTTAAGTATATTTATAACCCAATAATTTGTTATTTATTCTGTTTAATCTTTATTTGATGTGAGATATTTATTTTTTATATCTTCCATCATTTGTAGTATATAATAATAATACTTTATTATCTTTTTTACATATATCTATATTAAGTCGCATTTTAGTTGTTAGTGATGTAATGAAGTTGATGTGTGATGTCAAGTTAATCTACGAGAAAATGCAGTACGTGTATGACCAATGGAAGAAATGTTATTGTGTTTTTTATTATTGCGGATGCAAATTTTCACCTGACACGAGAATTCAGTATAGTTCATATATATATATATATATATATATATATATAGGTGTGATCGTAAGATCCAGTGTTATTGGTAGGGATTAGGTCATTTTAAAAAACATTTTAATGATAAAGTTAAACTATATTTTAAATGGATAAACAATATGAATCAAAATATTGTGTTTTACGTGACGTTTCGATCTTCCTTATAACCGAGTGAATCCGTTTAAAAATATTGTTCTAATTTACTTTTATTTATAGAAGAAAAATTAGTTCATTTTAAACTTCATTAATACCTAAATTTACTGCAGTTAACGCCTTAATTTCTAATAAATACGCACCAGCCTCTGTATTTCAAATTTTCACATAAAATAAATTCAAAACTCCTTCTTGAAATAATTGGTTTCGTTGAATTGCATATTGCATTTGTCGTTCGTTATAATTAGTAAATATAATTTTAATTTACTAACAATATCAATTCACAACTACAAATTTAAACGGATATTTTAAATATTTAAAAATGTATAAAATATTATAATTATAATATAAAAACATTCTTGTACAAATTCATTATTCATCGAACTTCTCTATTAAGACAACAGTGTTAATAATTTTTTTCATAAATTAAATGATTCTCTAATTAAACAATGTATTAGTTTTTACTGCTTTTTTTATTTTACGATTCGAGATAGATTTCCTGTAAATAGTGTTCTGTATGACCAAATATTCTCCGATGAGTTCTCCTTATAACTAATATAAATATTAAGTGATACTAGAAATTAATTTCTCTAAATTTCATAAGATTGAATCATTGTTGGATTATTAATGGTCATTCAGTTTTTATTTTATATCTAATTATATATAAAATTATCTATGGAAAGAAGACGTTTGTTTTGTCGTTCAATGTGAAAACATTCACTTTGGTAAATAATAAAACAAGAGGTTTTATACAGTAAATTAGTAACAGTGACTTATTCAGTCTGTTCAGAGCTGTGCGTGGCACACGATTGGGTGATCATATCTCTTTTGATCCATAACTGACTAGGCAGAAGATTTTCTCTCAGTAATTTTCGGCGGTGGACTGGTTGCCAACAGAAACTGCAGAACCTAATCTGTCCTGCTATTTAAGAAAGGAGAAGAGATGGATTAATACCTTTCCTCAAGGGTGTTTGTGTGTAAGTGAATTCAATTGTAATGCAAACTGGTCGCTTCTACTTCTCATTCTGAACCGATATCCATTACACCACAACGCAAGTGACTATCAGCGTTAACTAAAACGTCAAGGAACGACATTCTGTTACTGTTAATTTTATGAATAAATTACACATCAAAGTTGTTTACAAATGTTTAATTTTTGTAATTCTAACTCTCCATTAACATTAATATCCCATCGATATAGTAAACATGCTTCATCGGTTTATAAAAATTATTTAGATTTAGTTTATTTCTTTTTTTTAATAATGCCGAAATTAGATAAAATAGGACCCAGTGGTGAACCCATAATTACGCTGTCTGTTTATGCGTAAAAGTTACAGTATAAATGACAGAGTATATTTGTCGTTCAGTGTAGACATTTACGTAGAATAATTGGTTTAATATTTAACATGGGAACGAAGAAGATTTATGTACATTTTGTCTTATTATTTGTTTATTTTCTTTAAAGAGGCTTTCAACATCGAAGGAGATGGGGGTGCCAATATCAGTTTTGAGAACAATATTTTGTATAAATGAACTACTAGAATGAACACTGTTTTTCGTATGTATAGGAGCATCAGGTTTATGTGCTTGTACATACCGCCTAAAATATTACCACATTTATCGACATTGCGGGACCGACTTTAGCGTTTTTTTTTTTGTTTTGTTTTTTTTGCTCTAATATGTTTATGCTTCATCGAGAGACTAGTGGTATTTTTGACAGTTTTTATTATTTAGCATTATTGCCGAAAATAGCTTTTAGCATCGTAATCCGTCTTGTTTTAGATAAAATAAATATATAGCTCTTCTGAAGTTGAATTCTTTCATTTACTTACGCGCAAATACCCTTTGTGCGTTGTGGAGCAGTGGATATCGACTCAGAACGAGAAATCAGGGTGCCGAGTTCGAATTTCAGTTGAATTCTTTGTATTCACATACGCACAAATATCCTTGGGAAAGGTATTAATCCGTCTCTTTCCTCCAGTTATGGTTTAAATATCAGGACAGATTGGATTCTATAGTCTTGGCTGGCAACTATTCTACCGCAGAAAGTAATGGCAACCTACTGCGGAATAAACTCCTGTTCAGTCAGTCATGTCTCTTAGGAGACACAATCACCCAAGCGTGTATCACGTATGGCACATAACTGACTAACCCTTTGAAAAGGTATTATTCTGTGTTTTCTTTCAAGTTATAGGTAAATAACAGAATAGATTGGGTTTTATAGCATTGGCTGGCAACGAGTCTACAGCAGAAATTAATGGCAACCCACTGCGGGATAATCTTCTGCCCTGTCAGTCATGTATCTTTTGAGATATGATAGCCTAAGCGTGTATCACGTATGGCACTTAACTAAATATATAAGTCTGCCCTAAGGTTTTAGTTATGAGTTGTAGTTACTTTGTGTTTGTGTGTATTTTTATGCTCACGCCCTTATGTAAAACCCTGGTGTATTGCAATGTGTTCGCCGTCCTCTAATTTTACTATTCTATTTTGGAAGTGTACATACCTCTTTAGAGTGTGACGTGCACTCGTCCAAATGGTATAATATTGACTAAGAATCAACACAGTAGTTTTATGATGTTTGTAGGATTGTATGACGAGGAATGAATTCTTATGGTAAAAGTAGAAATTGTTAAGAACGATTGGGTCGTGTATGTGATTAGCTAAATATAGGAAAGCTACAGAAGACCACCCTCTACCGCACCGTTTCGGCCACATCTTTGTATTTTATACAAAATAAATAATCAGTTACGACACAGTAGATAGCTAGCCGTGAGTGAATTTTATCTACTTCAACAGATTTCAGCAAGGTTACACCGACTTTAAGTAACAGTATATTTCTTGATTGTGTTATCTTGGCTCAACGCAACGAAGACAACAGATTCTTTCTATAGAATATAAAATTTTTAGCTGTTACAATCCTTGATAATAATCAAGACATGTGAACTGACTGTAGCAAGAAGAACCTCGGCCAGTTCTGTCGAGGGTTATAATAGCTTGCTAAAAAAGAAAATGGAAAAATACAAGAAATTGTAAAGCGATAGATTAAAATAAAGTGATGATTCCTGTCTATGTCTATGATTACCTATCTTTCTCACACACACTCATATACACATTATATATATATATATATATATATATATATATATATAGCCCTAAAAAGAGTAGACGTCATTTTATTTTCCCAAACCCGAGGAACCTTTCAGCCAACACTTGTCAAGGGTTTCGTTGGCACCAAATTACAATGAGAGGTTGTGAGGAGCATGGAACCACCTCTTAATTGCTGTTGTTATCAGGTCCACCCTGACCCGGAATTACGATCCCAGCTATGGGCAAATAGTTAACCCTCTATTAAACTGGGGTAAAAAAAAACTATGAAAGTATAAAATAGACTTTTATAGAAATGTAAACGTAAAAAACTTTTATAGAAAAATCTACGTTTTTGAAGAAGAAATAATGCCAACAATTAATTTTTGATGAAAAAATTATTACCATAACACATTTTCGAAGAAAAAATTATTCTAAGCAAAATATTTTTGTATACAAAACAAGACATTTTCAGTTTTCTAAAATAAAAAAGAATAAAAATGTTTTTTATTAAAATCTAACTGAATATTTTTACTGACCATTAAAAAATACCTTAAAACTCCAACATTTTTGGCATTAAATAACCCACAGAGGTTGATATGCCGTTAAACAAAACTCAAACTCAATATATTTCACCAAGAAATTGGGTGTGAATGCAAATGAGAAGTTTTCAGAATGAACCGGAAACCCAATCCTAATCAAGAAACATGGAATAAACAACGTCTTAAAATGCAGGCAAATGATGTAAAAGGAGTAATATGCGAACCGATCTAATATATATATATATATATATATATATATATATATGTGTGTGTGTGTGTGTGTGTGTGTATATACACATTCATGAATATGGGGCTCTATGAATATTTTCATCTTTTTCAGCGTTAACCCTTATGAGCAGTATCTTTTGTAAGGCCATTGATAAGTTTTTTACTATGTTTATGTCTTCATTATCAATTTCTTTTTCTTACTTTCATGAACGTAGAAGTCTTAATATTGGGAATAGACCAGCTACATATATACACAATAATTAATAAACGTTCGAATTATTTATTTCACGCATGTGCGTTTTTTTTGTATTTGATTTTGTCGATTGCATAGTATGGTACTGTCAGTTGGGCAGTGTCAGTTAAAAAAATAAAAACACCATCTAGCAAGTCACTTCACCAGAAATTTGGAATCGGCATGTGTACTGCTTAGCATTCGCGCCGGGAGCTCTAATGTGAACATTTCAGGGTGTTTGCATATCAATATGAAAACAATGCAGAGGAACTGGAAAGAGTTAGATGAGTCTAATAGTGATTACGAAGCTTTGGCGGAATCCCTAGTGATAGCGATACTATGCTTCTATTCATTTTCCCAAAGGGTTCTCAGACTCAACACGGAGGCATACATCAAGTGACATGAAGACGTAGTTATGGCCTGGGTCAATCCGGTGGCTGCTGTCAACAGGACTCTGCAACATGTCACACAAGCAGGAGAACCCAGTCATGCCTCTCGGATAATTTTTGAGAAAACATCACCCCTTACATATGGATACTTAACTCCCCAGACCACAAACATTTTTATTTTTATGAGTGGGTGCAGTTGAGCGAGAAACTAACAAAACTTCTTGGAAAACCAAAGATGAACTGAAGGCAAAGATTATGACATTATTCAACTAAAACAAACGAAAATAAAAACGACCAGAAGTGTTGCAGGAGAATCCGAAGCTGTCTGCAGTTTGTGGCTGAAGCAAATAGCAATTTTATTTAATGCCCTACTCTAGTATTTCTAGATAGTTTTGTGTAATTTTCGTAAATATATTTGTTAAAATAAGATGTCACTTTAGCTATAAAAAACTGATTGGTGAGTGTAAGTTTCACACTTTCAGACAATATATGGTCTCTCTTTCTCTTTTTTTCTCTCTCCCCCTCTCTCTCTATATATATTGATTGTTTAATTACTTAGTTTTTGGTCATAATAAAATTAGACCAGTGCACATTTGTATGAAAAAGTGTTCAGTACAATTATATTGTAGAAATTTCGAATATTCTTCATTTGTAAATGAGTTATTACGCGACTACGGTTTCTATCATGCGGTGCTTTCAGGTAATTTGCAATAACTGATTTTACTGTTTTTTTGCGGGGGTGGAGGGTTAAAGAACGCTCACATAACATTGTGCTTTTTGAACGCTCACGAGACGGGGAATTTTTGAACACGAAATTTTTAAAATTACAAGAATCTATAACGTATCAATCCATGGCTGTATGAACCTAATATGTATTTAGTCATAATTTCTTTTCTCTCATTTAATAGTTCATTTTTGTTTGGGACTAGCCTAATCGCTAACTTTTCTTTTTGGTACAGTCTACATATTTTACCACCACTTTTAGGCTTGGCTGTTTTCATTATACTCCACGTTATGTCTGGGTCATTTCCATACTTTGATTTTAATTTCCACACCGATTTTGTACAGTTTTTTTAAGTTTTCTATTTTGAATGTAGACTTGTGATTGAATCACATGGTCTTGAAGGTGTCTTTGGTTGATCCCAGATGTATTTTATTTTGACCATTTAAGTCATGTACTTTTATTTGTAAATGACTTTTATATTACCAAGTCCTTGGAGTGGGCATTTATTTTTATCCCTGCAGTTGCATTCTTTAATAGTGGTCTTGTTTTGTACAATGCTATCTAAATTTCTTACGTTTTTTTTTTTTATAAAGCTTTCTAAATTACTAGAATAACTATAACTTAGCTTGATTGTGTTTCTATTGAAAATTTTATTTAGCTCTGAGCTTTTATGGAAAGTGCTTATCTACTTTTGGACCACCCTATATATATATATATATATATATATATATATATATAATATATATATATCGGGTGGCCCAAAATAAATGTAAAAGATTGCATTTGTTTTAAGAGTACATATACAATTATGTTTAACCGCAGAAAGCAATGACAATCTACTGTGGGATAATCTTCTGCCCAGTCAGTCATGTCACTTTCAAGACATGGTCGCCCAAGCATGTTTCACGTATGGCACTTTACTGACTGATACAATTATGTTTACTAATACAATAATTACATTAACAATACAATTTTATTTTGCACAGTAATACAAGAGTGCTGTAATTTTATCAAAACGTGTGCTATAACTTTCGTTTGTCACAACACACCTACTGTCAACATACATTTAGGCCGCCAGGTATATACCGCTTGAGTTTTATGCGAAGGAGGAAAGTTGATTTTTCTTTAAGGCTCATATTTCATTCACATTCCTGATTTTGAATTTATTTTTTTATGTGTTTGTAAAACTGAAAGAACAAGCAATAAGACATAATATAATAACGAGTTTGGTTGATAAAGACAAGGACATAAAGGCAGAATTTACGAGAAGCCAGAATAAATAAAAGAAAAAACCCATAAACTGACAAAAATTAAATATTTACAAGATGTAATGAACTTGTTTGTTAAGGACTACGAGACAATATATAATAAAAGGTAAGTGTCTGGTTGGCTACTTGTCCATCGAGTTAGCAAATTTGATTGGCTGAGTGACAAGCATACAACTTGCTGAATGGCTCGTTTGTTGGCGTACAGTTATTCGGAGCGATTTCTTGGCAGACAGTCCGACTCACTAAGCCCTTGCGACTTATGAATTTACAAACGGAAAAAAAAAGAAAGGGTGAATCAATCTAACATTAAGACAAGCGTCTGATTTGTTCTGTAGTTGGCCTTGCTCCTATCTTTCCTTCTGTCGACTTTTTGTTTTGTCATTCTAAGCCATAATTTGGGCGGGTTTTTTTCGTTCTTATTTCCCACAAATAGGTTGACGTGTTTTCTAAGGGTATTGGCTGAAATTTCGGAACTTTGGCAGAATCTAAAATTAATTTTGAAAACACCAAAGCCCATGTGTATTATTATATAGCAAACCCGTTAAAAGATTAACCAGCATAACAGACTTGCATTGAAAATAACAAAGTCAATTCTTGTACTATGAAAGAAATAGTATAATTGAGGAGGAGAAAAAGAAAAAAAACGATGAGAGATAAAGAAAGCGCAAATAAAGAATATTAAGCATGATGCGAGAAAGAGTAAAAGACAAAGAAAGAGTAAAAGAAAAGAGGATAGAGTAAAAAGCAAAGAGGATAGAGTAAAAAGCAAAGAGGATAGAGTAAAAAGCAAAGAGGATAGAGTAAAAAGCAAAGAGGATAGAGTAAAAAGCAAAGAGGATAGAGTAAAAAGCAAAGAGGATAGAGTAAAAAGCAAAGAGGATAGAGTAAAAAGCAAAGAGGATAGAGTAAAAAGCAAAGAGGATAGAGTAAAAAGCAAAGAGGATAGAGTAAAAAGCAAAGAGGATAGAGTAAAAAGCAAAGAGGATAGAGTAAAAAGCAAAGAGGATAGAGTAAAAAGCAAAGAGGATAGAGTAAAAAGCAAAGAGGATAGAGTAAAAAGCAAAGAGGATAGAGTAAAAAGCAAAGAGGATAGAGTAAAAAGCAAAGAGGATAGAGTAAAAACCAAAGAGGATAGAGTAAAAAGCAAAGAGGATAGAGTAAAAAGCAAAGAGGATAGAGTAAAAAGCAAAGAGGATAGAGTAAAAAGCAAAGAGGATAGAGTAAAAAGAAAAGAGGATAGAGTAAAAAGAAAAGAGGATAGAGTAAAAAGAAAAGAGGATAGAGTAAAAAAGGGAAAGAGGAACAAAAGAAAAAAGAGGAACAAAAGAAAAAGAGGAACAAAAGAAAAAGAGGAACAAAAGAAAAAGAGGGAATCTTAATAAGGATCATTGCATGAAATTAGAAAAGTGAGACTAGAGAGCGGATATTGAATGAAAAAAAAAAAAGAAAAAATGAGTAATTAAAAAGCGAATGGAAAATGCAATAATCAAGGTAAAAATTAATTCTATAAACAGATGTAAATAAAATATAATGAAAAGTTAAAGACCAACCCTGAAACTTGAAAACTCCACCCTGAAGAGTGATTCCCCATTTTTTTGAGAACCCATACCTTAGGGTTGGCATGCTATGTCTTTAAGTTAATGAGTTCGCATATCAAGCTATTGATGAACACTCTCAATCGGGGAGATGTTTGAGTGAAGTGTGTTAGTTGACCTGAAGGCATTTCCAACTGAATCCCACCTTTTGCGCCTTTTTATCGAAACAGTGCAAACAAGTCAAATACATTTTGTTCTGATGCACGTTTCTAGCATACACTTATCAAAATTTTTGTAATGCCTATATATGGGCTTGTATTTGAATGCCAGTATACTGTTAGCGTATCTTATGTAATGCGTCCAATCAAAACGTCGCCAAAACTTATCTTTTATGTACCTTAGCAGTTTTCTCACTTGGTCAAACTTAACCGGCTCCCGTTCCACTACCAAATTAAATAAGCTCATCAGTTCACTGCCTTCTATCTTACTTTTTCTCAGTCCGTCCGTTTTCCGAGCTTTTCTTCCTTATGTTCTTGACGCAAAATTGTTCGACCCTACAAGATAGGACGCAGCTAACTCACACTACCAACACTCAAAAATTCTTAATGTTCTGTGTCTTTTCAGAACGTAAGTGATCATGGACTCCCTGTCTTTTGTTTCTCAATAATTTTTATCTTGGTATCTCTTCTAAACCCAACTCCACCACCCATTTGCACAGGCTTATTAAATGAGTCTTGCTCTGCTTTTTCCCTGTCTTTCCTTCTCTTTATCCGACAAGTGAGTATTAAATTGTACAGACCTGCCTTCTTCATTACGTGTCCGAGGAACCACATTTGTCTCCGTCATGTTAAGTCTGAGTTTTCTTCTCGTTTGTATCCTTTCTAACGCCTCATCGTTGCACACGTGTTCCGTCTATGGTATCGTCAGCATCCTTTTGTAAAATCACACTACTGCTGTCTCAAGCCTATCCTTCATCATTGATGAGTGTCTAATATTCACTTTCATACAGAAAGAGCAGATATCACATAGCAATTCAGCACTCTTTTCTTTGTTTCTAATGAAATTTTTCCGGTTTTCCAGTACTCTGGTGAGCTTGTGAAATGCGTTTTTATCCATACCAATGCGTCTTTAGATCTCCATGTCGCATCCTCTGTCAAAACATTTCCCAGGTATTTAAACATTTTATTTGTTTTATTTTAGTTTCTCTGACTTGTCGTTAGCATATTGGGCTCCTCTTTTTGCTGATGACCAAACATTCAGTTTTCTTAAAATTTTGTGCTCAGTCTTTTCTTCTCGCTTTCTTTTTCTACCTTCAATAGAAGGTCCTGCATTTTCCCTTCCGTGTCTGATATCAGAATTGTGTCATTTATGTTTCTTATATTGTTGAGATTGTTCCCACCAAAGACGAATTCCGACAAGGTTTCTATTTATCTCATAACTGCTTCGCTGAACAGGTTAAATATATCCGGTGAGAAAACACATCCTTGTCTTACTTCCCTTTCTATTTTTGCATACTAGCTGAGTTTAGTTTCTATCCATACACAAGCGGTTTGCTACTACTATAGATTCTTGATTATTCTCAAGTCTATTCAGAACTTGTCTATCAAGTTTTTGTGGCGTACTTTGTCAAACGCCTTTGCGTAGTTTATACAGCAAGGACAAATGATCTTCTGCATTTGTATTGCTCGTTAGAGAGAGCACTGAGCATGAATATCGCATTCCTCGTTCCGGTATCTTTAACAAAGCCACACTGTTCTTGTCCTGACTCTGGACTGATTCTGCTGCAAGATTACTTCATCGAAATCCGGATGAGTTTTGTTATGTGGCTCATTAGACTGATTGTTCGGTGGAGTTCACATTCCTTTGCACCTGGATTCTTAGGTAGTGTTATGAAAATTGATCTGCTTAGGTCCTCCGGTATATTGCCACTGTTGTAGATTTCGTTTAATATTTATGTGAGTTTGTTTACACCAAATCCTTGTAAGGCATCAACATTTCTCTTACAATCTCGTCGAGTCCTGCTGCTTTGTTTCTCTTCAATTTGGCCATTACTGATTCCCCTTTGGTTTTTAATATTTCTGGTTTATCCGTATTTTTGTGCATTGTTGGTTACTCTCTCTTGTCGTGGAAGAAATCTCCAATGTACTTGTCCCATCTCCGAAGTATTTTCTTTAATATTAGTGTTCCTTCCTTTGCTTTAAAACAACCTGTTGCTGAGCATGTCCTTTGCCATTTATGTTTTATGCATATTGCCATTATTTGTTGTGCTCACTCTCTACTTCGGTGCATTTTTCGTTGAGCCATCTATCTTTATCCTGTCTACATTTGCTCCGTATTTCCATGTGTAGTCTTATGTATCCCGTTCCATATCTTGGCATCTTTTTCTCTTTCTTTTGTATCAGGTCAAGTATTTCTTCGGTGATGCACTCGTTTTTCTTCCGACGTGCTTTTTCCTTTGGAATGATGTCGATTGCCGATGTCACTACACAATTAAGAAAAAGCAAACAAAATAAAACGTAAATAACTGCCTTTCCAGCCAAAAGAAAATCCTTTTACACAGGTGACGAATTACTTCATTGGCTAAAACAAGAAGACAAATCATTTGCATGAAAAAGACAGTCAAAAAATAACGCAAACTAAACAGAGATTTATTCTTTCTTCCCCTACGTTTGTCAGACCGAACAAAGGAAACAAACCCATTTTGGGGGTAAGGGGTTTTCTCCTTGTTTGTCACTGTTCTTTTCATGACCATTGTCTGTAAGGCTATCTCCAAAAACGTCTCTAAAATATTTTTCTTATACATTATGAACTTTAGCAATTTTCCCACTTCACTAAACTGCTGCCACCCGTTCATAAAAGCTCATCAAGCTTCTTATTATTTATCAATACGCCCTGTGAGGGTGACGTTTTCTCAACTTTTCTTTCATATGTTACTTTTGTGACCATTTTCTTTAAAACTATCTTCTTGCTGACTCGCTCTGTTAATGGAATTTTCAGTATCCTTCTGGGGGTGGGGGAATCCACATTTGTTTCGTCCATTTTTTTCTTTCATCCATAGAGGGGTTGTCACGGACATTTCTAAGGGTTTTTCAGTTCTGCTTAGATTTTAGAATGCACCCATCGCTAGTTCAGTATTCGGATTCCGGTGTCGTATATTCTATCCTCTGGTAAAACATGTCCCAGATATTAAGGCCTATTTTGCTTATGACCATACTCTCTGTCTTTTGGCAAGTACCTTTTTTATAATAATAATATTATTATTATTATTATTATTATTATAATGTTAAGTAATAACGTGTTCATTGTTTTTATAACTTAACAAAATAAGCAATGCACATTATACAAACAGAATACATCAGCTATACATCTCGGGACCTTCGACAAAATCCGAAGGAGAATCTGAAATGGAATCGATCCCAATTTGGTATTTCGATTTCAGACACTTTCACACCGACAGATTATTCTGTCTTTTCTACAAATCTTTTCAGTTTCTAGGTCTTACACTTTTACAGTCAAATGCAACCACCACTTCTTCCCCATCATTTTCTTTTCGTGCACTTACCGCTTGTGAAACTCTTCGTGTACTTGCTTCTCTGATAGCTACGATCTCCAAGATTTTATGTGCAACATCAATTGCCATCTTTTATCTCCTTTATTCTCATTTTTATTTTATCCTTTTCCCCGCCAATTTTTCTTCCTTCTCTCTCTTCTCTCACGTAACGCTCTGTGCACCAGTATTTCAATCTTTCTCTTATCCTTTCTCGACACACCCTGTAACCGGTTCTTTTTTCTTCCCATTCACCTTTTATGTGACCTCCTGGGCACCAGTGACAGTACTGGCTTGCTTTGGGTAAAGTCAAAGATACTAACTTCTCTGGTCCCAGGCTTCGGGTAGGGTTCCCGTAGAATCCCTGAAGCTAAATAACGTCGAGCCTGGCCAGTAACTAGCTGGCTGACCGCTTGGGAATAACAGGTGCTGTAAGCTTGGGTGTGCAGTTTGCAATGGATAACGGATTAGAATTTTTATAGGAAAGCTGCGTTCCTGTTGCGTTCTTTATATTCACTTACCCGCAAATACTCTTGGGAAAAGCAGGAATTTACCACTTTTATCCCCAGCTATGGATTAATTACTAACCCTTGTCTCAATAGATTATTATTATATTTAAAAAAAGTCTAAAATATTTTCTGGATTTAAATAATCTCTAAAAGAGTGTTAAGCCATATAAAAAAATCAGTAGTAACCCGTTAAGAGATTGTACCGATAAAAATGTCACCAGCGATAGTTGCATCACCACAACCACCATCACCACCGATAATAGTACTACCACCACCACCGAAAATAGTACCACCACCACCGAAAATAGTACCATCTCAACCACCACACAATTGTGAAATTATGTGTCGTAGTGGTAGTTGTTATTATTGAAGCGTTTAGGTAAAATTGCCAAGATATTATATCTCATAGAAACTAACAGAAACGGCCAGTTGAATGCCCTGCGTGTTTAAAATCAGAATAATAATCTGGAAAACAATCTAAATGTTGGACAAAATAGAAACTTATTAAAGTAACTGAGGAGATTTATTTTCACTTCATCTCCAGCGAGAACCACTGATTGCAAATGGTGGCATAAGCACATTTAAAGCAACGTTAAACAAATAAAAAATAAAAAGGATAGAAATGTTTTCAAAACTGCAATAAAAAAGAATACAAAGCACAAAAATGCGAATGAAAAACACAGAGGAATAAAATAGGAAAATCTTGAAATATGACTATATTATTTTTAGTAGTAGTAGTATTAATATGAAAAAAATGATAATAAAATGAGAACAATAAGAATCAGAAGACGAAGAAAGATGCATAAGAATAATAAAGTAGAATGATAATAAATAGGAGAAAAAATGAAAAAAAAAGAATAAAAAGAAAGAATGAGAAGAAAAAATAAATTAATAATAAGCAGAGTGCGAACGAGAAAAAAGAAAAAAAGAAAATTAGAAGAAAAATGAGGATAAGAATGATAAGGAGAATAAAAATGAGACGAAGTCGAATAAGAAAAGGAATGAGACGAAGTCGAATGAGAACAGGAATGAGACGAAGTCGAATGAGAACAGGAATGAGACGAAGAAGAATGAGAACAGGAATGAGACGAAGAAGAATGAGAACAGGAATGAGACGAAGAAGAATGAGAACAGGAATGAGACGAAGAAGAATGAGAACAGGAATGAGACGAAGAAGAATGAGAACAGGAATGAGACGAAGAAGAATGAGAACAGGAATGAGACGAAGAAGAATGAGAACAGGAATGAGACGAAGAAGAATGAGAACAGGAATGAGACGAAGAAGAATGAGAACAGGAATGAGACGAAGAAGAATGAGAACAGGAATGAGACGAAGAAGAATGAGAACAGGAATGAGACGAAGAAGAATGAGAACAGGAATGAGACGAAGAAGAATGAGAACAGGAATGAGACGAAGAAGAATGAGAACAGGAATGAGACGAAGAAGAATGAGAACAGGAATGAGACGAAGAAGAATGAGAACAGGAATGAGACGAAGAAGAATGAGAACAGGAATGAGACGAAGAAGAATGAGAACAGGAATGAGACGAAGAAGAATGAGAACAGGAATGAGACGAAAACGAATGAGAGCAGGAATGAAAAAAAATGAGAAGATGAAGAATATGACTAGAAAAAGTAGAAGGAGAGTGAGAAAAATGGGAAGAGGAGGAACGAAAATAATAAGAATAAGAACTATTAAGTGGAGAAGAAACCAAGAGAAAAGTGAACGAAACAAAAAGAAATATGATTTCTGCTTAAATTCTATCGAGCGGCCAGCCTTTCATTCGATGACCGGAGCGACTAAACAATTTTATCTTCTAATGTCGATAGTATTTACAAGGTTATCCCAGAACATGAAAAACACACTCAGTTCAATAGACTGAGACATGCCCTTCAGATCCTGACTAAGCTTTATCGTATCGGGACGCACATCTTTTCATAAATCTGCCTGACATCCGTTAAAATCTGTATACTCACAGATTCAATCAATTCTGGCCTTAAACACACACACACATATATATATATATATATATATATATATATATATATGTGTGTGTGTGTGTGTGTGTGTGTGTGTATAGAATATATGGATTAACATCCGACAAGATGAATAGAATAAAGAAAGAACAGGTAAGAAAAAGTGTCTTTAATCTAACTTGAAAGTGAAACATATTAGATTAAAGGCACATTTTTCCTACCCGTTTCTTACTTATTCTCTTTCTCTCTCTCTCTCTATATATATATATATATATATAATTTACATGTTGGCTTCATCTGCATTGCCATATTTCCGACGTTCCGACCTTCTTCAGGTGATTGGAATTTCGAAGAGAAGCCGTTATTTCGATCAGTGGGGATCATAGTAATGCCACTTTCTGATGTCAGTTATCCCCTTTTAACTCAACTCTTTAAGTTTTTATCCATCACTGCTGTAGCCAGATCTTGATCTCTGAACTCTTTGTCTCACTGGATCTATTTACTAAACCATGCTCATTACCATGATCTTAGGAAAGTTTCTTGAGTAAGTTTTATTTTTCATCTACTTACGCTTCTGAATTCAGAATAATCACTTTTCTAAAATGGTTGACACCCATGATTAGCCAGTGAGAGTCATGACTATTTATGGATTACATAAGGAATAATCAAGAGCCACTGGAACATTTGTTTATCATTTTGTTTCTCTCAGAGTTGATTTCGCCATAGAGTTTTTTTTTTAATCATATCACCCCAAGCAAGGCGATAACGCCACTGATGCGCAGGGGGCTACGTAAGAGTAAAAAGACTGGAAAAGAGAAAGCCGGAAACCGCATCCTAAACAGGAAACAAGGGATGAGCCTCTTCATCTGTTCAATAGACGTGGGTGGAGTGTAAACCGGGCGATAGTTTAGTTTATCTACTCCAATTGAAAAAAAAATAAAGAGTGAAAAGACTGGAAAAGAGAAAGCCGGAAACCGCATCCTAAACAGGAAACAAGGGATGAGCCTCTTCATCTGTTCAATAGACGTGGGTGGAGTGTAAACCGGGCGATAGTTTAGTTTATCTACTCCAATTGAAAAAAAAATAAAGAGTGAAAAGATTGGAAAAGAGAAAGCCGGAAACCGCATCCTAAACAGGAAACAAGGGATGAGCCTCTTCATCTGTTCAATAGACGTGGGTGGAGTGTAAACCGGGCGATAGTTTAGTTTATCTACTCCAATTGAAAAAAAAATAAAGAGTGAAAAGATTGGAAAAGAGAAAGCCGGAAACCGCATCCTAAACAGGAAACAAGGGATGAGCCTCTACCTGTTCAATAGACGTGGGTGGAGTTTTTACAATTTTGTGCAAACACATTGGTATAATTTAAATTTGAGTTTTGTTTAGCGGTATATCAAACTCTATGGCTTATTTAATGCCAAAAACGTGGGGGTTTGTTTTTTTTAAATGTTCCGTTATAGTAAAAAGGTCGATGTAGTCAGATTTTGATTAATTTATTTTTATTTTTATATTTTAGAAAACTGAAGATGTCTTCTAGTTTTGTATTAAAAAAAATTATTGCTGGTAACTTTTTCCTTCAAGAATCGGTTATGGTAATCACTTTTTCTTCAAAAATGTATTGCTGGTAATATTGTTCCTTCAAAAATGTATATTTTTCTATAAAGGTTTTTTTGTGTGTGTATATATTTATATAAAAATTTTTATACGTTCATAGAGTTTTGACCCCAGTTTGGGGGGGATAACTATTTACCCATAGCTGGGACCCTAACAGGTAGACCTGGGAACAGCATCAATTAAGAGGTGGTTCTATGCACACCACAACCTCCCAATCAGTCGAATGCAGTTTACCGTCAAGACCATGACGGGGTATAGCTTGAGTTTGAAAAGATAATTCAAACTATATAAATTCTTATTTTGTTTTATATAAACCGGATATAATTTAAGGTTACATTTAGCTACTACAAATTCTATGAAGTCCGTAAATATTATACAAATTCTATGAAGTCCGTAAATATTATACAAATTCTATGAAGTCCGTAAATATTATACAAATTCTATGAAAGTCCGTAAATATTATACAAATTCTATGAAGTCCGTAAATATTATACAAATTCTATGAAGTCCGTAAATATTATACAAATTCTATGAAGTCCGTAAATATTATACAAATTCTATGAAGTCCGTAAATATTATACAAATTCTATGAAGTCCGTAAATATTATACAAATTCTATGAAGTCCGTAAATATTATACAAATTCTATGAAGTCCGTAAATATTATACAAATTCTATGAAGTCCGTAAATATTATACAAATTCTATGAAGTCCGTAAATATTATACAAATTCCTATGAAGTCCGTAAATATTATACACATTCTATGAAGTCCGTAAATATTATACACATTCTATGAAGTCCGTAAATATTATACAAATTCTATGAAGTCCGTAAATATTATACAAATTCTATGAAGTCCATAAATATTATACTTGTGAGATGTTTTTTCAAGAATTTCGTGGCCTAAAGCTCAGGGTCAGTCATACACACGAGGATAAAACTAACCCGTCAGTGAATATTCCGGTTATAGATTCTTGCACAAAATCGACTGCTAAGTGATGAAATACGTTGGTCACCGTTCGCAAATGACCTTTATCGAAAAAAGGACAACTCTTGAAAATATACATTCACATACCAGTTTACAGCCGCGCTTAAAGACCGACATTTAGCAACTACTTCAAAATAAATGGAGGCGATAATACGGATGTATTTAACCCAAAATCGTAAACGGAAGGGAAATGTTTCTAGGGGGAGTTATAATCAGTTACTAGAAAATAAAAACAGGTTGCTAAAGAAATATGTTATTTTCTTTCCGTTAATATTACACTCTCTAGATATGATAACCTGAAGTGGGAATCTTAAACATGAACTACGATTCGCTGATCAAAATCCAAGACAACAACAGAAAAGCGAATAAATGCTTTGAGTGGGGCCCACTTTAGAACAATCTACGATTTTCTTAATCGAGAAACGTTAAAAAATTAAACAATAATAAAAATTAAGCATTGAAATGAAATAGTGGATTGATTTAATTGTTCTTAATGTTATAGAAACCTAAGAAGTGTCTTTGATGTCAACTTAGCTCTTTACTTTACGATCAGTAACTTGGAAGTAGATTTACGAACTTTAATAAAAATTAACATACACGAGAAATAAGTTCTAATTTGTTGCTATATATATAACGATTTTGTCAAACAAGCTGATCGTCTTCCGGCAGAGAAATCATCATTATGATTTTCTGCAAAAGCTGTCAAGAGAGACAAGACAATGCTTATATTTTATTGCAGTCTCTTGACTACTTTGCAAATTGGATTCGCAGAATTCTGATTATCAGCAAACTGATAATCGATGTGGTCTAAAATCTTGTGTAGTTCGAATTCCAGTCGAACTCCTTGCATTCACTTACACACAAATACTCTTGGGAAAGATATTAATCCGTCCTTTCCCTCCAGTTATGGGGCAAATAATAGGACAGACTGGGTTTTATAGCCTTGGCTGACAACCAGTCTACTACAGAAAGCAATGGCAACCTACTGCGGGATAATCTTCTGTCCGGTCACTCATGTCTCGAAGGAGACATGATCGCCCAAGGCGTGTATCACTTATGACACTTAACTGACTGACTACAATCTTGTGAAGTTTGACAATACCGATGGCATCCAGAAGATAGAAAACGAGGAGAAAGAAGCATGTGACAAAGTCGCCACCAGTTGGTGGGTTTTAGAAACTAATGAAGATTCAGTAATGTCTCTATGAAAGCAAAGCTTTATTCAAGGTTAAAAACAAATATAACTTTTCAGAAAGAAAGGTGATATATTGAGCGCTAGATTGAAACTTCTGACAGTTTGGTATATAATTCGTATGCGTTTTATGATCCTACTCTTTCCTCTTCTCTAAAGAACATATATTACTTATTGCCAATGTAACGTAATGAATCTCTTGTTTTGTCAGTGTATTTGGCTCCAATAACTTTGCTCTATTGTCTTTAATTCTCTTTAATGTCCATGTTATTAAAAACCATCTACTATACATTTATTTGTCAACATAATAATCGGAATATATATATATATATATATATATATATATATATATATATATAAATATTAAAATAATTAAAAATTACAAGGTTATTAAAAATCACCTGAAAACACCACTCATGGTAGAAACCAAGGTAGCGAAATAACTCGTTTAAAAATTATATATATATATATATATATATATATATATTGTTGTAGTGCAATGGAAATCGGCTCGGAATGAGAAATCGGAGAGCCAAGTTCGAATTCCGGTCGAATTCTTTGCATTCACCTACGCACAAATAACATTGGGAAAGGCATGAATCCGGCTCTTCTTTCTTCAGCTATGGATGAAATAGATTGGGTTCTATAGGCATGGTTGGCAACCAATCTACCACAGGGTGTAATGGCAACATACTGCGGGAAAATTAAAAGAGACATGACTGCCCAGCATATGTACTAAGGTGCGACCGGTAAAATGTCGCCATTTATATATATTTTTTTAGTTCGAGCATGCGCGCTTAGTTTTTTTTTCAGTTTTTTCCCCTGTGCAATACAGTATGGAATGGTCAGTTAAGTACGTACAGTGAGAAAAAGATCCCCACGATGCAATTCACTCTGCAAGAAATCTAGAAACACTGCTTGGCATTTACGGCGGTAACCCCAACACGAACATTCGGAAAGAGTTGGATGGTATAACCAGTCAAAATATTTAGAGTGATCACTAGTGATAGAGACGTCATGACACCTTTCATCTTCCCACGCGGCCTCAGACAAAACGCATAGGCCTACATCAAGTGCCTTGAAGAGGTAGTGCTGCCTTGAGTCAACAGAATAGGCTGCCTGTCAGACACTGTGTCTGGCAACAGAACTCGGCAGAAAGCCAAACAAGCAAGATAACCCAATCATGCCTGTCAGATAATTTCGGGGGTCACATCGCTCCCTTACACTTGGCCACGTATCTCCCTGGATCGCTATCCTCTTGATTATTATACGTGGGGTGCAATTGAACGAAAGACCTACAAATATTTTGTAACACCAGAGATGAACTAAAGGTAAGAATTTTGGCAGTATTCACACACTTAAACAAGCAAACACTCCAGAAGAGATGCAGGAAATTCTGAACTCGTTTGCAGGCCGTGGTAGAAGCCAACTGAGATTTTTTTAAAATAAATTTACTCTAAATTTCAAGACATTTTTGTATAATTTTCGTAAATATTTAGTTTGCATAATTTAAACGAAAATTCATTCATCGCAGCTTTTATAGAGAGAATTTGTACAAGTAAAATGTTTGTCAGGGCTAATTTTTACAATTGCAGCATCCTAAATCCAGAATTTCGTGGACACATCTTCCAGGAATCACTGTCCACTAGTCAGGGGATATCAGAAATTAACTATTTATACTTCTTATTTGCACTTTTCATTGGTGCAAGTTTTTATTTCATAATATATGTGTACGTGCGTTTTTCTGGGCGCCCATGTAGAATATCGTGTTTATGATTTTTTTGTTGAAATTTTAAAGTTATTTTTCCTTTTTCCTCTTTTCTTTCAATTTTCGGCAATATATATATATATATATATATATATAAAAAACAGTATATTTATTTCTGTCTAACGGCCTGAATAATCAAAAAAATTTTTCGGAGGACGCATATTTTCCTGCCAAGATTTCTCGATTATTCGGGGCGGTAGATAAAAAATATACTGTTTAATTATAAAAAAGCAGGGTATGCACTTAAATAAGAATATTCATTAAAATTATATTAAAAAATATCCACTAAAAATTATGTTAAATATATATATATAAAGTTTCTTTGCTTAGAAGCCAGATATATTACAGTCAGAATCAGGCTAACATGTCTTACTCCGTAGCAGTAGTTTTCTTTAGGGATCAAGTTAAATTCATTTTTTAATGCATTTTCATTATTCTCAAATCTATTCTTAAAGATCTCAACCATGGGACTGAACATGCCAGTATCGACGAAATTAAAAAAATACTAACAAAAATCATACGCATGCGTAATATAAGTAAGAAAGAGGATTGTTAAAATTTCTAAGGCACCTAATGAGGATGAAAGGCTCGTAGAATTTGACACTCACAGGATATATTTAGAGACAAAGAAAAGCAGTGTCTATCCTACCTAACGAGCATGTGAAAACGGACGACGAAACAGGTATAGAAAAAGGCAAAATTTAAACGATTGGAAACAGTGGGGAGTCATGAACACCCATGTCCTGAAGGAATACGGCACATAAATTAATAGACGCATTTTTTTCAATTATCTGAATTTCATAAATAATCCGCTTAGTTAATTTTTTTTTTTGGCAAATTGTACCTACTCGTGTTTTCTTGTAAAACAACGATGAGCTTGTTATTAAATTCTATGATAATTAAGCAACATATACTTTCTAATTGCAATGGTAAATTTAGCCGCATGGTAATGATAAAATAAGCCAATTTGTGTGTCTCTCTCTCATATATATATATATATATATATATATATACACAAAAGTATAGAGTAGGTATGGATGGAATGAAATTCCGTATCCAAAGAAACACTACTTTTAAGAAGTGCTCAATGCAAAGTAGAGCGTATTATATTTATGTAAAATTTATAACAAATATGTTATAATATCACTACAAAAGTAGCTATTTTGTTTCGGCACTACCTGTGTCTTTTCAAGTGATGATGCTTAATTTTAAGTTGAAGAGTTTCAAAATGTTCAAAACTAGCCAAACCCCCTTAAACAGAGTGGTAATGTTACATAGACAGTGTGAACTAATCAAAATAAAGTCATTTCTAATTTTATGAATATGAAAACAGATTCTAAAAACAGTTTATTGGGACATTAATATTAATATTTCATTTTAACAGAGATCAGAATTATTAATTGATTATTAGATTCACTTCACTTTATTTTTAATCCTAATTATAACTTCTAAGTTAACAAAGCTTTTAGATTTAGATTATTATAAAGTTATTTAGATATTAAACGAGGAAAAGACATAAATACACACACATAAAAACTATATATATATATATATATATATATATATATATATATACTTTATTTATTCTGCTTTACCTAAGTATTGAGCGCTTTTTTGTTAGTTGATTACTCGTCTCGGGTTTTTCTTTGTGTGACGTGCTGACTCAGTCCGAATCCTTTGGACTGATGTTCATCTGCTTAGATCTTTCTTCTTTTTATAATCATTTTTCCTTCCACGTAGATGCGCGGAGAGTATAGTTATAAGTTTGTTTATATATATATATATATATATATATATATATAAACGTCTATCACGCTCATAAACAATAGCGAGGCTTCGTCGGCTCAGTTCAATCTCTTTAATAGCAACTATTAAATTTTACTATCAGTTATGAATGCTTTTGACATGACTTTTCTCTTTAACAGTACCTTATTTCTCCTTTTTTGTAATTTTTAAAATATAAGATACTCAATAATAGATAATCAACATATATCTTGCGGTGATAGCGATGTTTTGCAGTTATTTTTTGACGGCACAGGCCCATTCGTCTCGCAATAACTTATTTCATTCAGGTACAAGATCACGACGTTTGAGCACTAAAGCTGATGAATCTGCTGCCATTCAAGCTTGCAAACGATCGCGTTACGGTGATTGTCAAGTCAAATACATTAATTCCTGTCTTTATTAAGCACAAAAGAACTTCCAAAGAATAACTCTTCCCTCCAAGATACAAAGGAAGATATATCTAAGACACATAATAAGCCGTAATTGAAGAGTTAGCTAAGCTTTTAAGAAAGACTGGCAGAATTGAGTTTGGTAGATTATAGATATTGGGTAGCAAGTCTGCCATCAACATTATTAATAATGAAGAACAGACGCCTAATGTTAGATTTTAGACAGTGCAAGATATTGATTTGGGATTTTATTTACTAATAAAGACATAACAGATTATAAGAATTGTCAGCTGAAGATATCATTTTCTTAATTGTTTGGGTGGTCGAAATCTTTTTGGTACTTTTTATTAAATTCATATTTGCTATAAATGTCTACATCCTGACTACAATAATTGTTACATTGACACCCATATTATGTATGTTAAAATGCAGCAGCTATTTTGCAACAGAAGTAGCACTATGAAGGAGGCTGAAAGATTCCATAAGCTGACTACGAAGGAATGCTGTTTGGGTTGCCAAATCTTAGGTGCATATCATTTTTATTCGTTTCACCCCAAGCAAGGCGGTAACGCCAGTGATGTGCAGGGGGCTACATAAGAGTAAAAACAATTAGATAGGAGGAGAGTAAAGAGAAAGCTGAACCAGTTAGAAAGAAGCATGAGAAAGATGGGAATACAGGGGTGATGACAGTTGCAAAGGTAGAGAGAAAGGAAAAGAATGCACTAGAGTCAAGTGCTTAAGAGATGCGTATTGACATTGTATTTAAATTCCTGGAGGTTGCAGCCATCAGGAAATTACGAATGTGCAAGCGAGTTCTACAGTCGGGAAGTGCGAGAAAAAAAGCTGATGGAGTAGAACTCTCGTCTGCATTCGGTTGATCTAACTGTGAATGGGTGAGACCCAGTTGCCAGTCTGGTTGCACGAGTAAACACTGTAGCAGGTGCACCAGTGACTTAATTTTGTCGGAGCAGAAACCATGAAAATATTTATAGAACAGACGAAGGGAAGCCACATCCCGTCGGTGTGAAAGTGGCTGAAGTCGAGCAGCCACGTCGGCACCTATCATATTACTGATTCTCCTTTTGAGCCTGTCAAGTTACATTTAAATGAATAACGGTTGCGCCTGACCATATACGACGGCAAACAACGGGTGCGCCTGACCATATACGACGGCAAACAACGGGTGCGCCTGACCATATACGACGGCAAACAACGGGTGCGCCTGACCATATACGACGGCAAACAACGGGTGCGCCTGACCATATACGACGGCAAACAACGGGTGCGCCTGACCATATACGACGGCAAACAACGGGTGCGCCTGACCATATACGACGGCAAACAACGGGTGCGCCTGACCATATACGACGGCAAACAACGGGTGCGCCTGACCATATACGACGGCAAACAACGGGTGCGCCTGACCATATACGACGGCAAACAACGGGTGCGCCTGACCATATACGACGGCAAACAACGGGTGCGCCTGACCATATACGACGGCAAACAACGGGTGCGCCTGACCATATACGACGGCAAACAACGGGTGCGCCTGACCATATGTGACAGCAAACAACGGGTACACATGACCATATGTGACAGTAAACAACGGGTACACATGACCAGATATGACAGCAAAAAGCGGGTGCGCCTGACCATATACGATGGCAAATAACGGGTGCGCCTGACCATATGTGACAGCAAACAACGGGTACACATGACCATATGTGACATATCGACTCGTATTAATAACTGCATTGTTTCTTTCCAGTCTGACCGTTCAACTAAGACTCAAATATAACAAGTAGTGGCTTCTCATAAAAACGGATAAAAGTGTCTAATCATTACCTGCAGAAAAAAATGGTTTAGTTCCCTGAGGTCATTTTTGTTGATATGCTGACCACGTCTTTATCAATAGTGCAAACATGGGCAGCTGAAATAAAGGGAGGAAGGGAAAGTCTTGAAATTGGTGCAATGACTATAAGTCCTAAAATTGCCACCGGAGATGAAAGGATTGATTGATTTCACGGCATGTTTACGGATGAGAGGCGAGTCAATGCTATAAGCAGAACTTGTGAGAGAGAGTTCAGAACATTCTGCACACTGAACATGGCATGCCAAAGAATTCAGCTCGGTGGGTGCCACGTCTTCCAACACCTAGCTAAAAGCGCACTAGACAGATCACAACACAAGGAAATCTTACACTATTTGAGGCAGATACAGCTGGTTTTCTTTGAACTAACCCATTAGAGAATTGGTTTTATCACAGAGCCAAAGGCAGAAAGGTCATCCATGCAGTAAAATCACCCATTCACAGTTGCTCTAAAGAAGACAAAAGTTATCTGCAGAGAACTTGATGGGCTCAGATTTTTTTGGTCTGGAAAGATACTGCGCTTATTGACTATCTTCAAAACCCACATAATCAACATCGAGTACTATGCCAAATTGCCGAGGCTGTTACAAAAGTGTATCAAGAAAAAAGTTCATGAAAACGAACGAAAGGGTTTTTGTTTCCTCAGAAAAATGCTCCAGCCCAGTAACTGCTACAACTTTCAATAACTGCTTCGAGTGACGGTGGCTTTAATCTGGTTGATTACCCACCTTGTTCTCCCGATTTGACTATCATCTGTTTTCTACAATAAATCAGTCAGTTGAGTCATACGAGATAAACGCTTGGGTGATCATGTCTCTTAATCCATGACTGAATATTTTCCCACAGTAAGTTGCATTTCTTTCTCTGGTAGACTGCCAACCAAGGATAAAGAACCCAGCCTTTTCTGCTATTTAACTCATTGCTGGAGAAAAAAAAGAGCTGGATTAATACCTTTTCCAAGGGTATTTGTGCCTAAGTGGGCGCAACGAATTTAACTGGAATTTGAACACGGCTCTCCGATTTCTTCTTCGGAGTCGATAACCATTGCACCACAAGGCACATCCACTATAAATCCTTGTCTGGAAACCAGTATTGCAGTGATGATAACGTTATATCTGCTGTTAATGACTTACGTCCAACAGAGTGAACAGTTTTTCTTTGAAGGGTCATATGTCACTTTATCCGGAAATAAATGCTTACGAAGAGTTTAAATAAATCCATGAAAAATTTCGAAGCTCGAGTATCATTCTTTACAGTCAGCTCATTAACATTTTTAGCCCGCCATTGTAAATATTACTGCGGTGTGTGTGTGTTTAATCAAATCTCTGTGACTCTAGAAACAGCAGGTTTTTGAAAGGGAACATCATAGATTAAACTCACTATTTTTAAAAAATGGCTTCATAATTCTCACATTGCCTCATGAACACTTGGTATGTTTTCCCCTTTTGTGATAAAATATATCATTCATTTGGGGTAGACGAATTTCAGTAGATGATAAATACTCCTAATCCAATTTTTAAATCACAAAATCGATGTATTGCAATGCTTATATGAAAAGAAATTGATGAAATTATGAAGATATATATATATATATATATATTGAGCCTGGGTCAGTACTTAGGTGGGTGACCACTTAGCATTCACGGATGTGCGTTGGGGTGCGGTGTATGTCGGCTTGGAAGGGGAAATCGGTGAGCCGAGTTCCAATTTCAGTCGAGCACGCTGCATTCACTTGCGCACTGGTACCCTTGGTAAAGGTATTAATCCGTTCGTTCCCTCCAATTATGGGTTAAATAATTGAGGTCTGCTGTTCGTGCGATTTGTGGCAGTCATCTGCACCAATTGTTTGTTATCAGCAGTTCCAAGAAGTGTGGATGGTACTACACAATGCCTTCACCACTATAAACAAATCTCTGTGTGGTTGTCGTGCTGGAAAAAGGTTGGACCCTCATACGTTGAACGCGACGGGAGAATCCATTATATATATATATATATATATATATATATATATATATATATATATATTAGAAAAATTAAGGTAGATACGTTATTTCATGGTGAATCGGTGGTATGGGCTTATTTCAGGTGAACCATCATCAGCTTCCGTCTTTATTTTACAAAGGATTTTCGTGTAAAATCCTTTGTAAAATAAAGACGGAAGCTGATGATGGTTCGCCTGAAATATGCCTATACCCCCGATTCACCATGAAATAACGTATCTGCCTTAATTTTTCTTATATTTTCTCTATATATATATATATATATATATATATATGTTTACAGCTCTCTTAGAGAGTTATCCAAAGATGGATGTTTCTATAACCACACTGTATGCTGATTATATATATTTACACACACTACCGGCCATAACTATTAGGCCATCCCAGTTTTTAAAAAAATCTGTATATGTGTCAGTATATATGTGCATTAGATATATATATACCCAAATAAATAAAAAACGAAGAAAATATTTGCAACGTTCAAAACATTTAAAACAGTGCTCGATATAAAAATAGAGCAATGAATATTTATTATAAATTATATTTTAGAACAGGTACAAACTGCAATCTACTAACCACTTGATAAGACATTGTTCTTTCAATGTCGAAACAAAATGTACAATTTTGTAGTAGATTGTAGTTTAGAACATTTTCTAAAGTATATATAATTATGAATCAATTGTACATTGCGACACGGAAATTTCTATGTTTCGAAAGATTCTCTTCATCAGGCAATGTTTGATGTTGGTTGTGTAAATGATTTACATTTAAATACAAAAACCTTCGGTTTGCTGTTTATGAATGTGGGAAGATATAAAATTTACGTGTGTGTTTCTTTTAACTAATCAAAGCGAAGATTCATTTTGGAATTTGGCCCCAAACCAATCATGGAATACTTGGAATTAAGGTTATGGAAATACACCACAGATGTAACAAATTGGTTTTAAAATATAAAAGAAAAAACAACTGTTGTTTTATCCAATTCGATATTGAGGAGTATTATCCATCGAAATCAACAGAACTATTTGTTACAGCATTGAAATTCTCCACTTTTTATTCGGATATAACGGAGGAGGAGAGAAAAATAATGAATGCAAAAACATCTGTGTTTATTCATAAATGAGAGCAGTAGAGAAAAATTAATTCTAAAAGGAGATAACTTTAATATTACCATGGAATTTCTGTACTCTATAATATCTTCAACTCTTGTAGGATTATTAATATAATATAATCTCACAGCCTATAGAGAAGTAGATACTTAAAGCATTGAATTATATAGAGAGGAGGGATGTATGATTGTAAGAAACGCCACAAATTTTGAAATAGATAAAATTAGAAAGATGGTACATAAAGAACTTAAAATCCTGTATTTAAAAGTAACAATTAAATGAAATATAAAACATAGATTACCTCGATCTAACTTTAGATCTAGATAAAAAATATACACCAACCATACAAAAAACCAAATTCCAATCCTTTATACATCCATCCGAAATCTAACCACACTTTATCTGATATTAAACATGTACCCTTATCAATAGAATACAGACTTAGTAGAAATTCGGCAAATGAAGTATTTAATAAGCATAGCAACTTTTATACCACTGCCTTAAAAAAAAAATAGTGGAGTTAAAAACACAAATATTAAATGTGTAAAAGAGAAAACCAACTGCCGAAGAAAAAAATAGGAATAAAAATATTATTTAGTGTAGACACCCACTTTCAACCAAATGACTAATAGTAAATTGGGGAGGAAATTAATCACGTTAAATAGGAAAAACTTTCCGGAAAAATCTCTTAAGTTATATCTTTAATAAAAACACTATTAAATTAAGTTTCAGCTGTATAAACAATCAAGAAAAATCATGAAAAAAAAAATCACCATAATATTTTTAAAACTTTAACAAAATTATTAAAACAACCTAATAACGGAAAATAATTTAGACAAGAAAAATTTAATTGTAGAAATTCTACAGATTGCCCGTTAGAAAACAGGTGCCTAACGGAATCAATCTTCTATCAATGAGAAATATCTTCAAAAGGAAAACACCAATAACGTAAAGATTTATATAAAATTCATTAAGAACACTCTCAAACAGCGCATTTACCAGTACACCTCTTCATTTAATAAAAAGTACAAAAATAGAACATCTTTATCGAAATATGATTGGTATCTAAAGAAAACAAAAAAAAAAAACAACAATAAATTGGAAAATTCTAAATGAAGCTAAAACATGAAAGTCCTTAAATGTACCATGTTCATTTTGTTTATACGTAAAACTATATATTATTAAATCACTTAATAAAAATATATTAAATAAACGCAATGAGATAAATGCCATATATAGGCATTGCAAAATGTTCACAGAGTATGGATAAAAAAATTGAAACGAAGTAACATGCATATAACCATTAAATCGCTTAAGGAAAATAATTACTGAAGAAATATCAAAATAAAGTAAATTAGAACATAGAAATTATTTATAATTTGTTTTTTTTTTTTGCAAAGGTTTTACAATAAATAAATAAATAGATATCAGAAAAAAATGGGATAAGGATAGCAGGAAGTAAATCAGGAAAAAACAAAAATGTTACTTATAAATCAAAGATTTTGAAAAAATTGGAACTAATAAATCAATGGTAAGAAGAATGAAGCTCTTCTTTCTTCATTCTCTCCTGCTCTCTAGGAAAGGAGATCCAAATGATAAGAAAGCAGAAAAGACAGTCTTGGTATTAGGCACATCACATCAAAGATAATAAAGCAAAGTGAGAAGCAATAAAATCAAAGTGAAAAGGGGGGGGGAAGATAAATTAGGTTAAAAGTTAAGGCAAAAGAAGAAAGAAAAAAAAGGTAAAAAGTCAGTATGTATACGTTGGGGCCAAATTCCAAAATGAATTTTCGCTTTGATTAGTTAAAAGGAACATACACGTAAATTTTATATCTTCCCACTTATGTAAACAGCAAACCGACGGATTTTGTATTTAAATGCAAATCATTTGCACAACCAACATCAAACATTGCCTGATGACGAAAATCTATCTGGAAACATAGAAATTTCCGTGTCGCAATGTACAATTAATTCATAATTATATGATTATATTAAGTTCTATAATATTTATTATATTGAGCACTGTTTATAATAAAATAAATGGCGAGATACTTAAAATAAACGTTGGGTCCTCTTCACCTGGATTTAAATTATGTATATGTATATATTACACACACACAAAAGAAAAGGTCCTGAAGTTTTCTCTACCCAAATCTTTATAGATTGATGGATATGCAGACATTTTTTGTGTGCGTGACCATTTATTAAAGCTAACGTGGCGTAAAATAAAAGCAAACATTTCAGATTAAGAAAGTTGAGTTGCGCCAATCTGCCAAGACTTAATATCTTCAGTCAATATGCTGGTTTTAACTCGAACTTTAACGTCGAAAAAACAGGTTTGCTCAACTAGTTCCCTCATTCATCAAACCTGTTGAACTTCTATTGTTTCCAAGTTTACATTGCCTCGGAAAACTGCTACTTATCGACATTTTGCGGTTATTTAAGGAGAAATTTATCTTGTTAAGATATTTTTGTTAGTTAAAATTGAATTAAATTTATGTAGAGAGTAATTTTCTCCAGATTTAAGTTTTGCTTGATATGATGAAAGGGCAGTGAGACACCTCGTAACCCCCACCACCCACAAAAAAAATTAAACCACTTTCACTTGGTATCTTCTGTGTTTCGTCCTCTTTCAAGACGTAGGCAATCATTTTCCTCTATACTATTTACATTATTCGGACTATTGTCGTCATCTTTGTTACCATTTTTATGACGTATCGATTAAGTTATGTTTTTAACGTTCGGTTATAGTGAGAAAGTTGACTTAGACAGATTTTGATGATTTTTCTTAATTATTTTAGAAAACTGAAGATGTCTTCGAGTTTTTTTTATTAAAAAATGTATTTTTGGTAATATTTTCTCTTCAAAAATGTATATTTTTTTTTATAAAAGTCTGTTTTTTGTATATATATTTCTATAAATGTATTGGTCTATTTTTATATTGCGTAGTGTTTTGACTCCAGTTAAGGGGGAATAACTATTTGCCCATAGCTGGGAACCTAACAGGTGCTACCAATTCGGGTCAAGGTCGACCTGGGAACAACAGCAATTAAGAGGTGGTTCCATGCTCTTCACAACCTCCTAATCAGAGGTCTTGCTGCTGGGTGCAGTTTACCGTTATACCCAGGACCTTATAGATGATGGAATAAAAATAGATGGAATATTCCATGTTTTGTTTTTCAATCAATCAATATATATATTATATATATATATATATATATTGCACATAAATATTCAGTAAAAGAGGTACTGGTTAGACCAGCAAACGGTAGATCAAAAAGGTGCACAATCAAAATCAACTGAAAATGCAGGGCTAACCATATGTCAGAACGAAATACACATTACTTCCTTGCAAGCAATTTTTCGGCCACACTGGTATCCTTTTCTATTGCCTGAGGAAACCTAGTAGCAAATAAGGGGGGTGTATTTTTTATGACGTGTATATATGTGCATAGATGAAAATAATTACGAGGCAAATGCAAGAAAATTAACTTAAAGTTATAGTTTAAAAAAAAAGAAGAAGCAATCCTAAACCTCGGATTTTGTTAAATAATAAATCAGCTAAAACTAAAACTGATAACAATTCATTTCTGGTAATCCCCTCCACCACCACCAATTTAACCCGTACTGATGTTTTTATCATGAGATCGCATCTCAAACTCAATTTGACGCCATATTGAAATCTTTTCTCCCAAAAAATTTTACAAAAGAAAAGAAAAAGATTAATATCTTTTCTTATCGTTAACTATACCCATGTCGCCTTAGGCAAAATATTAACTAGAATATTAGTGGTTTTTTAAATTTTGAAGTTAGACAATTTCAATTTCTGCGAGAAAAGAACAACTTTCCTTTTAGAAAAAAAGCTATTTAAGCAAAGTACGTTATTTTGGTGGATGTGCGTTGTGGTACAGTGGATATCGGCTCGGAACGAGAAACCGGCGACCCGAGTTCGAAATCCAGTTGAATTCATTGCATTCACTTACGCGCAAATACCCTTGGGAAAGGTATTAATCCGTCTCTTCCTTCCAGTTATGGGTTAAATAGCAGAACAGATTGGGTTCTGTAGCCTTGGTCGGCAACCAGTGTACTGCAGAAAGCAATGGCAACCTACTGCGGGATAATCTTCTGCCCTGTCAGTCATGTCTCTTTCGAGACATGATCGGCCAAGCGTGTATCACGTATGGCACTTAACTGACTGACGTTATTTTGAAATACCGAAGTCAAAGTGTAAAATGTCGAATGTGTGTGTGTAATCCATACTAGAATGAGTAATATTTACTGTTATGTCTTTTGTTTTGTTTTTTCTAAAAAAAAATCTTCCCGGTTAAAAATAACATTTTAAAGAGACTTAATGATTTCATAACGGGACGCAACCCTCTTCACGCTGATTGTCACCCGAGATTATAGAACCCAATTCTGCTATTTACCCATTGCTTGGAAGATAGAAGAAGAGTTGGATTTGTACTTTTCAAGGGTAATGGCACGTAACATCATTACATGTAGTAAAAATAGAGAGTGAATAGCGGGAATTATTTGCCTAAATTTAATCGAATATTCAATTGGTCAGTTTCAATTAAGAACATTTACGGCAAGAATAACTATTTGAATCACTAGAACTGGAGAACAATCACTTGCAAAGTGTTTGTGAGATTAATTGCCGCGCCAGCAGATGTCGTCTTTGATGTTTACGCAGTTTGTTTACTTTAGCCAATGAGAAAGCGACAGTGTATGAATTTAACAGGGTATGAATTACGTCGAAATTGCTGCAAAATCAGGCAGAGATAGGCGGGTATATAGGACTACTTACCGAGAAAGAAAGACTTGGATAATGTAACACTGAAAAGGTGTTTCGACGACAAGAGACACAGGGAAAACGTTGAGTAACCTACTTGAGTTTAAACTAACTGATAGAGTAACACGTTCCACTAAGACAAATGAGGCTATTAAAGAAACGAAAGGAAAATGAAAACAATATATATATATATATATATAGTTTCCTCTACTTTCGTATTGAGCGCTTTAGTGTTAGGGTTTTCGTCTTGGGGATTTTTCTTTCTTACGAGTGCTTGACTTTTTGTTCATGTACTTCGTTTATTTCTTTTTTTACTTCCCCTCCTTTTCTCTCCGAGTTCGTTCTCGGTGGGTTGTTCAAGACGATTTAAATTATAGCTTAATTAATACTAGTTTTGGCAGGGTTAGTTCTGTTTCTATTGGTATTGTTATTACTATAGTTAATATTATTATATATGTGTGTGTTGATTTGTAATAAAGTTTCGCTCCAATGTATTTTGGCAAGAAACTAAAGCAATTGTTTCAATTAATTTAAACATGATATACATTAAGATGTGCGTTGTGGAGCAGTGAGTATCGGCTCGGAACGACAAATCAGGGATTCCAATTGAATTCCTTGCATTCACTTACGCTCAAATACCTGTTGAAAAAGTATTAATCCGTCTCTTCTTTCCAGATATGGGTTAAATAACAAGTGTAAGATTCTCTAGCTTTGCCCGGCAAACAGTTTACAGCAAAAAGTAACGGTAACCTACTGCAGGATAATCTTCTGCGTCTTTCGAGACATGAACGTGTATCACGTATGGCACTTAAGTGACTGACTAATACATTAAGAGTGACATATGATTCTACAGACGATAAAGAACAGCTTACTAGATTGTTAGATGATGTCGGTCATTTAATGTCGCAGCGAATGTTTGACAATCTCTTCCAAAAAGAAGAAAAAGCTTGAAGTAACCGAAATGTGGTTCTACAGAATGATGCTGAAGATACCATTAACCGAACATGTGAGCAACCACGAGGTTTTCATGAGAATGAAAAGGAAACTGATCCTGATACTTAACACGAGGAAAAGATACGGCTGAAGCTTCTCGGACATGTAATGAGGAAGGAGGACATGGAGAATCTGATACTCAGTGGACAGATAGAAGAAAAGCTAGACAGAGGAAAGCAATGCATGACATACTTGATAAGCTTTAGCAAATGGATGTTAGAGCAGAGTTTGGGATGGGTAACAAGAGAAAGTGTGTTAAGAGCTACAAGGGATACAGAGGTATAGAAAGCCACGATCGCCTACATCCTGACGAGACATGGTTCATAGAAGATCGAGAGTACAATCAATCTGTCTCTTCGACAGAGCGGTTCATTATTTTTCTTTTTACAAAAGGTAAGAATGTTTAACTGTTTGACGTTACCCATTTTCGCTCATAAAATTTCTTTTAGGGCTGAAACTATTCAGTAGACATTTTTTTAAAATTTCCGTATCGTTTCAAAGTTGATATACTTTTTCTGCAACCATCAAATGTATATCAAAAATATTTTAGAGTTCTATGCAGGCCTCGAAATTTTTTTCCTGTTAATGAATATTTGTCTTCTTTCAAAATTGTTTTCATGAATGCTTGTCGATCGCTTATACGTTTCGCTTCAGTACATTTTACAAGTGTTCAATTAAAATCAGGTGACGTCAGTATATTGGCATTTCACCTTTTGTTTCTTTCGAAACTATTTTTGTCGATGTCTTTTGAATCATTATCTTATATTGAAAGTTTAACATAATTCACTAATTCTTAATATTATTCATTCCTTGAATTCAAAATGGTAAACATTGATTGTGAAATAGAATGTTATTTAGTTTAAAATTCATTAAGCAAGGGATAATGTTAAAGATTTTTGTAAATATTTTATTAGTAGAATAAAATTTATATTTATTTGAATTTTACCTCAGTTTTTTTTTTACAGGTGTGATATAACCTGAAAAACAAAGATATGCACAAAAAATCGTTTAAATTGAAAAACGTTGAAATTTTAGAAGAAAAATCTCTTGGGAAAACAGAACTAAATATTTTAAAATCCTTTTTTGATAAAGAAAAAAAAAAGAAAGAATGCATAAATAAATATTTAAAATAAAATAAAGAAAGAAATTAAGGAAAATCTTTTATGAATGACATTCCTGAAATCTTAATATATTTGCATTTTACAAATTGTCTATCTGTATGTACAATTTGTTTTTATATTTTATTCCAGAAAAAAAAAAGAAAAAAGTTTTTTTAGCCAAAAGATATATGCAAATTTTAAGTCTCGTCATTTAAAAGATAAAAAAAAAGGAAAGACTTCTTTTAGGTACTCTTGTATCAGTCAGTTAAGTGCTATACATGAAACACGCTTCGGCGATCATGTCTAGAAAGAGACTTGACTGACTAGGCAGAAGATTATCCCGCAGTAGGTTGCCATTGCTTTCTGTGGTAGACTGGTTGCCAGCCAAGGCTAAAGAACCCAATCTGTCCTGTTAATTAACCCATAACTGGAAGAAAGAGAAGGATTAATACCTTTCTCAAGGGTATTTGCGCATAAATGAATGCAATGAATTCAACTGGAATTCGAACTCATGTATAATAAATACAATTTTCACCATCAAACTAGTTTGATCAATTCTGCCTTCCACTCGGTATTCAAGTTATTTTGCTAATAATTTTCTTCGCGGTTTGATTATTCTATTATGTTTATTAGGCATAAAAAGCCCCCTGAGGAGTCTTTGTTTGAACACATAAGCTATTTCTATAAATTGTCTAATTCCAACAGGCACGGCTACAGCAGACGGTATTTCGATTTAAATTTCTCTATTATTTTGCTGATTTCAATGCAGTATATTTAAAGCAGCTGTTTGGAGCAGAATTTAAAAGTATCTGCTAAAACCGAGAGGCACGTCTCTTGGACACATTTAAGTCGTAACAAATCTGACTACGTCGTCAGATGTTCCTTTTGATTTAGTTACACAATGTAAATATAAATGCAATCAGTAGCATAGACGCAAATCATTTACGCTAACTTTCATTTCACGCAGTTGTAAATGTTCAGACAATTTGAAATAATGAAAAACTGACCTCAGATATTTCATCATCTAATTCTACGCTGCCAAGACTTACATTAAAATAGCCTTGCGAAAGGTTTGAATCTATCTTTTTCCCCTCCAGCTATGGGTTTAATAGCAGGACAGATTGCAATCTGTAGCCTTGATTATCAACCATTCTACCTCAGAAATAAATGGCGACCAAATCGTTTGCCTAGTCTGTATGGATCAAAAGAGACTTAATTACCTAAGCGGTAATCACGTATGGCGCTTAACTGACTAAATTCTGTCAAACAGCAGAAAAAAAACTCTTTACATGAATCAGATCAGACCCCAATAGAATAGTCATGACACATCTGTGCTGAAAATTCCCAGTCCTCACTTTCCAGTATTGAAAGAGTCAAAAATCGTTTACTCGACTTTAACAAAACCCCCTAAGACGATCGCTGATAAATTGCTTTTTCCACTCACTGCCTTCTTCCGGGAACCACTCAGTCAGTTGAGGGATACACGCTTTGGGTGATCATGTCCCGAAATAAACATGACTGACTGGGCAGAAGATTACTCCGAAGTAGGTTGCTATTGCTTTCTGTGGTAGACTCGGTTCTATAGCTTGGCTGAGAACCAATCTGTCCTATTATTTAACCCATAACTGGAGGGAAGCGACAGATTAATACCTTTCCCAAGGGTATTAGTGCGTAAGTAAATGCAATGAATTCAACTGGAATTCAAACTGGGCTCCCCAATTTATCGTTCCGAGACAATATCTCCTGCACGACAACGCACATATCTGGGACCCATTACTCAAATTAACTCACGAAAAATTGCCTTCCGCATAATTGCAATCTTATTTGATTCAAAACTAGAGTCAATCACTATCTATCCTCAAACTGAACTTTCTTCCGTTACGTTTATACAACAACCCCAGTGACTAAACTTGAGTGTCTCTTCGGGCTTATGTTTGGTGAGCATTTCGAACATCTCAACCGGAAATTATTATTGAAAGATAATATTAACACATGATATTCAAAGTAAACTGCATGAACAAAGTCACACAGAACAAAAACAGTAGGTATTTCGACAAGATAGCAAACGAAGGCCAAAAGTATAGACTAATCATCAATTGTAAGAAAAGGTAGAATTTATAGGCATTTGTAAGCAAAACAGTCTAAGATATCAAAACAAGACTAGTACAGAATTTTAAGTCTATGAAAAACGTCATAAACCGGTAAGAGAAAATGTGGCACGGAAATTCGAAAATAAATCACAACAACTAAAGATGCCTTCCAAAGTTTCAAAGAATTAACATGATAATTTCGTTAGAAACAAAGAAAAGTGTGATAAACTGCTCAGATATGTCAGTCTTCTGATACGGTAGTGAATACTTGAGAACTTTATCATAGATGAGCTGAAACCTGAATCAGCCTAAACGTGTTTCTTGTAGATAAAGCTAGTAGATAAAGATAAATATTACGGGCGGAACATATGATGAAATTCTAAGAAAATGTGAATATAAAAGAATACTTGATAAGGATTTTAAAAAAGACTTGATATATCTGGACGTATGAGGAAACCGTGCTTGGAATAATTGACACAAAACAATAAGACAGAATATATTCATAGAAAGCTTATTGATGGCAGGACATGAAGTAGTTGGGGCGGTAAGAGAATAAAAGTTATTAAGAGATACAAAGGACAGGACGCTGTGAAGAGCTATGATCACCCACATCCTGCAGAGATGTGGCACATAAAAAGAATTCTTTTAGCTTCCGTATCTTTCTGAACAAGTCAAAATAAAATGAACCTTGTATACAAATTTACATTTTTCTTTCTAAAGCAAAAAAGTAATTGGATGCTTCAGTGATTATTTAGGGATAAAATACGATGAAAACTCTAATATTAATATAAATCAAATGGAATATATTTTTCAAGCAGACCGTGCACAATTGAATTAAAACAGTAACACTACTCTGAAGAAAGGCTGAGATTCTAAAGATCGAAACGTTGGTTTGTAACAAAAATGGACGATAACTCATCATCTTAGGACTTAAAACCGGATTATTTTTCATTTAATAGATTCTGAAATAATATTGACTGGACGAAACACATATATATATTATACGTTCAGGGCGTACAGGCTCATGGATCGCCATAACATCTGCTTTGTAGCTCTTACCCATGATCGTCTTAAGGCCATCCCTCCACTTCCCGCGTTCCAATGCATTCACATAAGCTCGTCAGACCTGTTGTCTCCACATACGAAATATCGAAGGAAAAGTGCTTTGAGTAACGTTTTCCAAAATTCCTCGTACTTATTTTTATCAATATGGCAGACTCATGAATAACTCGCTAACATAAAACCTAAAATGAGATTAGAAACATGCTTACATAAGACTGTCTTATGTACTTTGTATTAAGTAGATCACGAGATATAAAAAAAAAATTCAAACAACCACCTTTCGCTGGAATAAATTTCAAACATTGGTATGTGGGTCTCCTAAAACGGATAAATGTTAAATTTAGCAATAGGTCATAATCAGCCAACTGAAAAATAATAATAATAAAAAAATTCCCGCTCGTCGTCACAAAATTACGTCAGTTTATTTTTTTTTTTAAACAGTATTGTGAAGTGCCTCGAGATCAAAAATTCGGCAACTTAAATGCCATATAAACTTGGGGTTCCTGTTCTGTTAATAATGACCTTTACTAAAAATGTTGAACTTTTCTATATATATGTCACGTGTCAAATCCTTTGATATACAAGGTGCAGTTGAAATACCACTTACATTGTAAAGGTTGACAAAATGATCAAGTTAACAGCTATTAACAATTCATTTGGTTTTAAAAAGGACACGCACCAAATGATGACCTCTATCCGTTCTATACTCTTGTAGAATATTTCTAAAGTTTTCCGTCACCCGAAGATCGATTGATTTGACGTCTCCCAGGTAGTTTATTTTGGGCCAGTGGTTTTAACCAAAGGGGCTAGCAAACCCGAGGGTGCAAAGATCCTGAATAATTAGGAATAGTTTATTAAGCAAGCAACCTGTAGAGCAGTGTTTGGCGATCTAACATCAATGATTACATGAGAAAAATTGCCGACATTATATATATATATAAACATAGTGACCACTTCTGCGATTTATGTATTACTCTTCAGCAATGAATTGAGTTCTTTCGGTGACTGGCATTTGTATACACGTCTTATATATAACATGTTAAAATTTTTTTTCTCCAGATCCATGCGTTTATGTTTTAGTGGTTATCGACTCCGACTGACATTAAATTGATCGAGGTTCGATCCCGGCCAGAAGCAAGTGAATGTCTAGCTACACTGATGAGCTGTGATATAGCGAAACAGGCTTGTATGTAGATGACATTATATATATATATATATATATATATATATTCCCTAAGCATATTATAATAAATAATGACTAAAGAAACAATAGTTTTATTATATACATATGAGATCATTATTGTTTATCATACATTCTGGAAGGGTTACGAGAACTGATTGGGGGTTGAAATGAGTGGCGAATAAGGATAAAGTTTGAGAATCACTGTAATCGCGGAACCTGTGACCTTCAAAGCTTTAACTCACAGGAAAATCAATTCACTCTCCGAAATAGCATCGTTTTGACGTAACCTGAAGTAGACACGAAAGGTCTTTTGTTGCAATTACAGATTATGACACTTGTGTGTCGTGTATCTTTAGAATGTAAACAATCATAGTATTCAACATCCTCCTGTCTTTAGCTCTTAATATATGTCGTCTCTCAAACCCTGCCCTGCTATCCATTTGCTTATGTTCATCAAGAGGGTCACGCGTTTTTTTTTTCTGTCCCTCTATTTGTTCCATTATTAAATTTCAATTGTTGCTTCCTGATGTTAAATATAAGTTTTTATTTCCATTTTCTCCAAAACCTCGTCGTTGCTCCCATGTTCGGTTCACGGTTCCCTTAGCATCTTTCTTTAAAAAAAACATTTCTCGGTATTTACATTATTTGGACTATTGTCCTCATCTTTATTGCCATTTGTACGACGTTTCGGCCATTGTACGCTCAGGTCTTCATCAGGTACTAAAAATTTTGAACCAAACCCTTTACTACAATTAAGATCTTCATTCTTTGTGTAGTGGAGCCTCTTTTGGTAGTCATGAGTTATCTCCCTCTAATCCTGTAAGTTACTTGTTCAGCACTGCTGTAGCCTGTCATTGAACTCACAACTCTTTGGGTCAAGTCACAGGAACTAACCAATGTCTATATCCACTGGACCATTAAGGAAATCTAGACAAATACTAAAAACATTTCTGTTGGTTTGAGTAATTCAAAAATCATCGAAATTGACCAGGATTCGCTGCCATATAGAAAGATAGACATCACGTAACAGTCCATTATTTTTTCTTTGTTTCAAACAAAATGTTCTTGTCTCCCAATATTACAAGCTTCTGTAATGCGTCCTTGGTCATCCCAGCACATCTTCGGATCTCAGTGTTGTACTTCCCGTTCTCTGTTGGAAAACTTCCATGAGATTCTCCCGTCCTTAAAGAAAATCATTTCATCAGGAAACTCACAGTGTGATCCGGCATAAGGCATAATGTTAACTAATCGTATCTGAAAAAAATTAAAACAAGACAATCGATTGATGAAGACACCATCGCCACCTTCTTCTAATACTTATTATTATCTTATTGTCCTTAATAATATATTGGTCATATTCGTTAACCTTCGGTAAACTCCTTGGGTCTTAGTGGCTTTATTGCCTTTTTTATATAAAATGATGAAAAGGAGAAGAAAAAGAAACCCAAGGAAAGGTTAGCGTAACAATTATGATAATTCTTTAAAACTATTCTTACATTCTGTTATTTAACATTGTTTACGCGAGTCATGAATTTGTCCTTTTGCTTTTATATAGAAATAAAATAATGACCGATTCCATCTGAACGCGTCGAATAGAAATTTGAATAAATGACCTTTTATATTAATTGCACCGGTGAGAGATGCCGTCATTTACACGAAAGTCCAATGAAACATTTTACGCGCTGAGAACAAGTCAATTTTCAAATCTTTATCAAATAATGATCAGTATAAAAAATGTGATTTTGATCGAATTTTATTTCATCGAAATGATCTTGATTTGTTAAAAAGGAAGCCTTAATTAAATAAACAAGTTGAATCCTATTTTACAGTTTTCAATATGAAAAACTAAAGGACACATGGCCCAGGGAATATAGACCTTGGTTAGTTCCTTTGAGTTGACACAAAGAGTTTGGTGTTCAATACCAGGCTATAGCCGTGGTGAATAAGTACCTTACTCATGACTACCAGAAGTGGCACCACGCAAAGAATGGAGATAATATACCCCAGTGATTGTAATAAAGGGCTTAGTTTAAAATTCTTAGTATCTGAAAAAGGCTGGAGCGTATGACGGCCGAAACGTCGTAAAATGGCAATAGAAATGAGGGTAATAGTCTGAATAATGTAAATACAGGAAAATAATTTTCTGATATCTGGAAGATGGCGTAAGCTCTCAGATTCTTTCTTTCAAGCCGTTATCTTCTACCGAAGGATGCTGCGGATATCATGGATCGAGCATGTGAGCAAATATGAGGTTTTGGAAAGGATGGAGACGAAAAGGAAATTAATATTGAGCATCAGAAAGAGACAACTAAAATTCCTGGGACATGCAATGAGGAAGGAGGGCTTGGAGAACCTGATACTAACAGGCCAGATAGAGGGAAATAGAGACAGAGGAAAGCAGCGGATAACATATTTAAAAGACCTGAGCAGGTGGATGACAGAACGGGGCCTGAGAGACATTACAGGAGAAGGCGTGCTAAGAGCCACCAGGGATAGGGAGACGTGGAAGGCTATGATCGCTTACGTCCTGAAGGGACAATGGTACATCAAGAAGAGAAGATCTTTGCACTAACCGCGCATCCGGTTTGAGAACAGGATATCCGAAATCGTCCACACATTTGTATTTTCTAGTATTCTGGATTATGTATGGTCAGATTCAAGTGTTTTTCGGATTTGTTATTTCGGCCCTTTTCGCTTGTTCAAATATCTTCTCATTTTCTGTTAATAATAGTGAGAACGAGTGGACAAATTGCTAGCTTTCAGAACGAGTGGACAAATTGCTAGCTTTCAGAACGAGTGGACAAATTGCTAGCTTTCAGAACGAGTGGACAAATTGCTAGCTTTCAGAACGAGTGGACAAATTGCTAGCTTTCAGAACGAGTGGACAAATTGCTAGATTTCAGAACGAGTGGACAAATTGCTAGATTTAGAACGAGGAAAAATCGTAACAGAAGTGGAAAAATCGCTAGCTTTTAGAATGGTTATTATCATGCCAACAGACATTAACAATATTAAATCTGCTCTTGTATATCATTATTATTGAGTCATCAACGTATATCAATTGACTTTCTACAACTTCATTCTAGCTTTCGACTAAATCTAAACTTATTTATAAATGGAGCTTTGTCTGTGTGTGTGTGTGCGTGTGTGTGTATATGTCAGTGTGTATCCGTTACCTATAGACTCCGAAACGGCTGAACCAATTTTCTTGAAAATTTACACAGTTGTACTATAAGCGTCTGCGAGTGTTCTTAGCTAGGTTTTGTGTCGAGGTACCCCCGATAAATATCGAAAATCGAAAAAATCGGGTTATAGAAAGCGTGGTCCGATTGTAATTAAATTTTATACACTCATAGACAAAGACATACGAAAGGATATTCAGAAGTTTCAAAGTTGCAGTTCTTACAATTATGCAGAAAATTTGATATCGATACCAGGAAATCAAAATTGAACTTAAATCTATTCATTTTTCTTTCAGTCTACGCTTTTGCTTTAACTGGAAACAACTATTACATTTTAGTCTTTCGTGCCAACGTCCAAAGAGTCTGAGGTCCAGGACCATGGATTAGTTTTAAGCCTTTCATTACACCCGAGAAACGCCGGGCTATACTGCTAGTTGTACATAAATGAATGATTCTAGTTTTGATTCAATGACTGCTTTGAGTTAATTTTCATGTTTGAAGATCGAAACTGCTTACGATGCAACTAGTTTTGCATGGAAAACTGAAAAACTAGTTTTGCATGGAAAACTGAAATTGCCAAAATACCTCTAATTTCCACTAAAGAATGTCTTTAATGCAACCAGAAATAGAAACATTCGTGTGTTTGTTTATTTCCGGTAAAAACTGAAGGACTGTTGTTCTAATCTTTGTAATACACACGACGTTTCGACCATTGTACCTTCCGACCTTTTTCAGGCGATATACGTTGGAATGTTGAGCTGAAATCTTATTTATTACACGGTGGTAAACTGTTTTTGCTTCACGTGCCATGACCTTAGATGTGAAAAGAAACTAAAGTATAGAATAGTGTAAATAATTACGATAACTAATCTCAGAAATATATATTTTTTTTTTATTTAAAGATATTAAAGTTCTGTCGTGAGTTTCGCGACAATAATCCGTATCCCGAGATTAAATCTATTTGACATTGTCAAGAAATATATCTTGAAATTTCTGCGTTGAGCAAGAAACAAAAAAATATAAACATTCCTCAACACTGACAGATTTTTTTCTACATCTATGTGTTTTAGTATTTGTCAATACTTCTGAGATGAGAGAGTATTTACATTATTTACACTGTTCGGACTGCTGTCCTCAAGAACACATTACCCTGTGGATATAGGCGTTGGTTAGTTCCAGTGACTTGCTCCAAATATTTCCATATCTGTTTACACCAGTGGTGAACAAATAACTTAGAGATTCCAGTTAAAGCGAGATAACTACATGGCACCCGGAAGTGGCATTTTACATGAAATTAAAATGATATACACCAGTGGTTGAAATATAGCTTTAGGCTCAAACTTTCTAGCACCTGAAGAAGGCCGAAGCGTACAACGGCCGAAACCGGGTTAACATCGCAATAAGGATAAGAACAATATTCCGAACAAAATATCTCGGTATTTATTGATGGTATTGTACCTAGATTCTCTAAATATATAAGAACTGGCAATGTTATTGTTGTTGACCTGACACTCACTCACTTTCCCACTGCCGTGACGTCATTTCTATAAATAACTTCATGGTAATTCTGATAAAGCTATTTTCATCTAGACTTTATGAATTGAAGCGGAATTCGAGATTGGTGGTAAGAACTCGTTTGATATTTGAAATGGAGATGCGTGAAATGTTCGGTCGCGTCTCTTCTCTTGCACTTCTCGCTTTTGAAAGTCTTTTCCAGGGAACTTTAACCTTCAAAAATTTAAATGCAATGTCAAATTTCTTATCTTCTCCCTTCATAAATTGTTTAAATTTCTCTCTATCCTTAATGCTTGCTTTTTCTCATACTCTCAGCAACCCCTCGCTTCTTAGTGACTTTATTGCCTTGTTTGCAATGCCATGAGTATTTTTGGTTGTTTATTTCAATTATGTTGGTTGTTAGTCAGTTGATATTGGCTCGGAACGAGAAATCGAGCAGTCAGATTCGAATTCTAGTTGAATTCCTGCATTCACTTACGCACCAATACTCTTAGAAAAGGTATTAACCTGTCTCTTCCCTCCAGGACAGATTCATTCTTATAGCCTTGGCTGGCTACCAATCTACCGCAGATATAGATGGCAACCTACTGCGGGATAATCTTCTGCCCAGTCATTCATATCTCTTTCGAGACATGATCTCCCAAGTATGTATCACGTACGGCACTTAACTGAGTGGTTTCAGTTATGTTTCCAGAATTTCCCTAAGCTGTTTTTAAAACTTTAAATAATTTCTCAATATCTATTTGCACTTACTGCTGATAAGTTAAATCATCCACTACTGAACGCCCTTGAATCCCGGGTGTCACGAAAAACTCCATCCGGCAGTATGGCCTCCGATCGAGAGGTACCAACTCTAATTGCTGTAGTACTCAGGTCCGCCCTGATTTGGGGTGGTAGCACCTGCTACAGTCACAGCTATGGGTAAATAATAAACACCTTAAACAAAAAGAAAAAGCTATGGAAGCATAAAAGTAAGTTATTTTTTATTAAAAATACCAGCAAGACATTTTATGTAAAAAAAGCATCAATACCTATTTATAGTAAAATAGACTATAATACGTTTTCTCTGTGTTTGAAGGCATACGATTGCATTCAAAACATATTTCATTGAAGCTATAAAATTGTTCAAATTATTTCAATCAGTCAGTTAAGTGCCACACGTGATACACGCTACCTTCCCCTCTTCAGGAAGGACTCCAATGTTCATATGCATGTCTAAAGAGACATGACTGACTGGGTAGAAGAATATCCCGCAGTAGGTTTCCATTAGTTTCTGCGGTAGACTGGTTGCCAGGCAAGGCTATAGAACCTAATCTGTCCTATATTTTCACCCATAACTGGAGGAAAGAGACGGATAAATAGCTTTTTCCCCCATTTGTGCGTAGGTAAATTCAATGGACTCAACTGAAACTCAAACTCGGGCACCCTTTTTCTCTATCCTCTGCACCACCACGGACATCAAATGATTTACATTTCCATATTAAATAACCAACAGAACTTGATATTCCACTAAACAAAACCATCCAACAAGCCGAACGCATTTTGTAATTTTCCCCAGTTTAAGAATCGTAAACTGCGAAGATCTTCCAGAGATGTAGATGTGAACAATTGCGGTAAATGTTAGGGATCTAATCCATTTGTTCCAGGGTTTCTGATCTGCATAGCTGAGACACTATATGCTACGTCCACGGAGGGGAATCAGCCTCATTTCCGCGGAAATCCATTTGTAAGGCAACGTCTTTACATTCTGAGGGTACCGGGTTGGCAGTTTCCTGGTTGCTGCTTCTGACTGATAGTTAGGAGCCCGAACTCTTGCGTAGCGTCTTGAGAAGCTGCTCTGATCAACAGTTGAATAATACCGGGGTTCTTGTAGTGCCATATCGCGCATGGACGGGCGTCCCTGCATGAACGTTCGGTGGGCAACCTCGAGGCCCCATTATGTTGTAGGCCGCGCCAGTCTCCATCCTTCACAAGTTGCAAACGATTGACCATCTGATTCTATTCTAAGACCTCTCCTTAACTGAATCACTATGGAAAAAAGCAAACATAATAGCAAAACTAAACCAGCTCATTTGAAAACGCCCAAACCTGTCTGCATCTCTTTCACTAACATACGCGGCATCCACACCAACTTCCTCAGCGTAGATTCATTCCTCCATAATAACTCACCTGATATATTAGCCCTATGTGAAACTAATCTTAACCCTTCTATCCCCTCATCTGAGTTCTACGTTTCTGGCTACCTTCCCGTCTTCAGGAAGGACTTCAATTTTCATATGTATGGGCTTGGTGTCTATGTCAGCGAACACCTTCCCTTAGCTAGGGTGTCATCTTTTGAATCCCCAGATCATTCTTTCATGTGCTTCCGCCTCTCACTTCTCAGCTCCATTAGCTATCTCTTCTTTCTCTACCGCTCTCCTTCCTCCCCTGACTGTTCGTTACTTGACATCATTTCTGACAATATCGACAAAGCCATTTCTTCCCATCCCTCTGCCCATGTATTCGTGTTTGGTGACTTTAACGCCCACCACACCAAGTGGCTGAAGAACGCTGTCACCGACCCTGCTGGTGTCCACAACATGAACTTTTCAATCACCCAATCCCTTACGCAAGTAGTGGACTTCCCCACGCGTTTCTCCGACAACCCTAGCGGAAGGGACTCACTTCTAGACCTCTGCTTCACTTCCATCCCAGACTCTTGCACTACCAGACAACACTGCCCACTCGGAAACTGACCACACTGTAGTGTCCGTCAATATTTCACTCCACTCCCGCCCGACCCATGATACCCAGACAAGTAGAATATCCTACTGCTATCAAAGAGCAGACTGGGATTCGTTCCGAGACTTCCTCTGTGACATCCCTTGGAACAACGTTTTTAGTCTTCCCATCAAAGAATGTGCATCCGAGGTCTCCTCCTGGGTTAAGGCTGGCATCGATGCCTTTATCCCTGCTAGGAAATTCCAGCTTAAATCTCATTCGTCTCCATGGTTCTCACCCGCTTGCTCGGCTGCCATTGCCCACCGGAATCATTTCTTCCGACTCTATCGGAAATACGCGTCGGACCAAAACAGACGCCTTTTCACTTCAGCTCGTAATAAGTGTAAAAGGATACTTAACGAAGCTAAGATGTTGTTTGCTGCCAGAATGAAGCAACGCATAGCATGCTCTAAAGTCGGCGCTAAAGACTACTGGCGCCTTTGTAAAAGAGTACTTAGCAAGAGCAAGTCCACAATATCCCCGCTAATCAACAAATTTGAGGTCCTCACCTCCCCAGCAGATAAGGCTGAATGTTTTGCCCGCAGATTCTCGAACAATTCGAGTGGACTCATCTGGAGTTTTTACACCCGACTTCTCACCTAGAACCGAGGCACAACTGAATGATGTCCACATTATCTTAGAGACAAGAGAAGGCGTAATCTTAAAACTTGACCTTCACAAAGCGAGCGGTGGTGACGGAATCCCAACCATAGTCTTAAAGAAATGTGCCCCTGAACTCTCCTCTGTCCTTTCTAAGCTCTACAACCTCTGCCTATCTGCTTCCTGCCTGTTGGAAATCTTCCTCTGTAGTTCCTATATTTAAAAACACTGGAGAACCCTCTGACCCTGCAAATCGCCGCCCTATCAGCCTTCTTCCGATCTTTGGCAAAGTGTTCGAAGCCATTATCAACACCGAGGTGGTTCAGCATCTCACAGCACACAGGCTCCTCTCGGACAAGTAATATGGTTTCCGCTTCACCAGGTCTACTGCTGATATGCTAACGACCATCACCCAGTACATATACCAGGCACTCGACAGGAATGGTGAAGCCCGAACCGTTGCATTGGATATATCTAAGGCGTTCGACAGAGTTTGGCATGCTGGCCTTCTATGTAAACTGCGGAGCTATGGTATAACTGGACATTTGTTTGAATCCAGTCATTCCTCTCTAACCGCACAATGAAGGTGGTATTAAACGGACATGCCTCCCAGAACTACCATACAAACGCAGGTGTCCCCCAAGGCTCCATCTTAGGTCCTACACTTTTCCTGATATACATTACTGATCTCCTTGATTCCATAAGAGCCCAAGTAGGTTTGTACGCCGATGACACCACAATTTGCTCTCGCCTCCTACAAAAATCTGGTGTAGGCGTCAAAGCTAACCTCGCAGCCGAGATTGAAAAAGACCTCCAATCCATATTGGACTGGGGTAAGAAATGGCTAGTAAATTTTAATGCTTCTAAAACGAAGCTACTCTCAATTAACCATCATCGACAATCTCACCTACCTCCCATTAGCATGGACCAAGCTTGCCTCCCAGAGAGTAAAACACTACGCCTCCTTGGTCTCACACTTTCAGCGCACCTCAAATGGAATGACTATATCGAATCCATTGCTAAATCCGCTGCTATGAAAGTCGGTTCTCTGTGTAGGGCCTGGAAGTTTTTTTCCGTCTAAATCTATCCTGCACATATATAAATCTACCATCGGCCCGTGCATTGAATACTGCTGTCACATCTGGTCGGGTGACCCTGCTATTCTCCTCGGGCTTCTCGATAAGGTTCAGAGGCGGGTCTGTAATGTGATAGATACCGACTTGACAGACCGACTTGACAGACACTCTCCCACCGGCGCGACGTGGCTTCCCTGTGTCTCTTTTATAGATACTTTCACGGCTTCTGCTCCGATGAACTTAGATCACTGGTGCCCCCTAAATACGAATTTGCACGAGATACTAGATTAGCAACTAGATCCCACCCTTTTACAGTGAAACCGATAAAATGCAACCGCAACTTCTACTCCAACAGTTTCTTTCCTCGCACTTCCCGACTGTGGAATTCCCTTCCACACGATTGCTTCCCCGACGGCTACAATCTCCAGGAGTTTAAATGTAAGGTCAATAGACACCTAACACACTAACCTGCTCCCATTCCTCCTGACATTCCCTATGTCTAATATTCATTCCTCCTGACATTCCCTATGTCTAACCACTCCTTCTCTTTACCTTCCCTATGTAGCCCCATGTGCAATAGTGGCAGTGGAATGCCTTGCTTGGAGTAAGATGATTAAAAAAAAATATGATGAACACAACCATCTTAATCGTTATCTACCATCCTTATATCATAATCTTTACTTTATACTAACACTTTTTAACTAAGCTACCTTGAGTCGCTCTCGAAACTTGTCTTGATTGAAAAAGTTTAAAAGCTAATATCAATTAAAGTTATGTTATTCTATTTTGTGAACACTGTAAAATATTCACATTTAGAATAGAGATTTTTTTTTTTGACCTATTTTATTTCCAAACCTTGATAGTAGTAGTTGTAATTTGTATGAAACCTCAGGACATTATTGTGATGGGACTTGTCTCCGGGGTTGAGTAGACAATAAAGACGAGAAATAAAGATCCAAGGCAGAGAGAAATGGCCTGATTAATCGACTTGCCACACCCAATACCACACACAATTACCAATAAACAATTTCATAAAACTGACAAGCAAAGATATATCCTCTTCAAATAGCAAAATCTTGACGTCAAAATCTCTATTCCTCGTGTATAAACTATTTTCTCTCTAAGAATATTAGGTTCTTCGATACGCAAGACTGCAGAATTGTCAGTCACTTTCAAAGAGTCGCATAAAGCTTACACGGATCAAATTCTCTATCATTTTCTGTCTGTCTCTCTTTGTAAAAACACACACAAAGGAAATTCAAATCCAGTATAGCCTTCTGTACTGGAGTCGCAAGACATTTGATATTTGACATTTCTACACTGAAGCGTCGGAGTTAAGGAATTTTGCTCATGTTACATCTTATAGCCTGTCCATTAGGGTTATGCATTTTTCGTAACCCTATATTTTTGCGTCATAAATCAATTTCGTTCAAGAGTAATGAAAAGGGCATTAATTTGTTCAATTATTGAAGAAAAAAAAATCACCTCCAAACCAAAAATTCAATCTTACCATATACCCAGATCCAGATAGATCGTGACTCATTAATTTATTTTCTAAACGCCGGTTAGATGTACTCAAGGCCAAAAGTATTGAGTACCAAGTGAGGATCGAACTCACTACTCAGTTGTTCGAGGTTTCAGCGAGACAAGCTTTCTGACCATTACACCACGTCGAGGTGCCCATCTTGTGAATCAGAGTAGAAGTAGTGTTTTTGTGGCGGGGGGGCACGACAGCATAACGGAGATCAGACCTCTCCAGACTAGTTTGAATTCAGAATTTTTATTTCTCCTAGACTGGTTGCCACCTGAGTTATAAAACCTAGTGTCCTGCTATTTTTCTCATAGCTTGAGGGAAAAGAATTGTAATGAAGCTAATTGGAATTTAAACTAGACTCCCCGATTCAATATACACAATAAAGTTGTAAATATATCCAAATATTTCAGAAACAGAGACCGTGTGTGTGTGTGTGTGAGAGAGAAATTTAGAGAGTGTGTGTGTGAGAGAGAGAGAGAATACGAGAGAGAGAGAGAAAGAGAGAGTAAGAGAGAAAGAGAGAGTAAGAGAGAAAGAGAGAGTAAGAGACCGTGTGTGTATGTGTGAGAGAGTCAGGGAGAGAGAGACCGTGTGTGTATGCGAGAGAGAGAGTCAGAGAGAGAGAGTCAGTGTGTGTTTCTGTGAGAGAGAGAGTCAGCGTGCATGTTTGAGAGAGAGAGAGAGAGAGTGTGAGAGCTAGAGAATCAGCGTGCTTGTGTCTGAGTCAGTCAGAGAGTGTGTCTCCGTGTGTCAGCCAGTCAGAGAGTGTGTCTCTGTGCATAATACAGTCAGAGAAAAAGAGAGTCAGATAGAGAAATAGAGAATGACGAAGAGTGTGTGAAAGAGTCAGAGAGAGTGTGTGAAAGAGTCAGAGAGAGTGTGTGAAAGAGTCAGAGAGAGTGTGTGAAAGAGTCAGAGAGAGTGTGTGAAAGAGTCAGAGAGAGTGTGTGAAAGAGTCAGAGAGAGAGAGAGAGAGAGAGAGTGTGCGTGTGTGTCAAAGAGTCAGAGAGAGTGTG